>CAUYLG010016454.1:0-112485 GCA_963573385.1 Cacajao melanocephalus
TAATCCCAGCTACTCGAGAGGCTGAGGCAGGAGAATAGCCTGAGTCCGGGAGGTGGAGGTTGCAGTGAGCTGAGATTGTGCCACTGCACTCTAGCCTGGTGACAGAGTGAGACTCCATCTCAAAAAAAAAAAAAGTAATTAATGGCAAAAACTGTGATTACTTTTGTACCAACCTAATGAAAGTACATTGACCTCAGATAATCCAACAGATTTCTCAGTTCTAAGAGGCTTTCTTGGTTTAACATAAGCTTCTCATTACAAAATAATCATCCTTAGTAAAAACAAGAAAACATTGCTTTAAACGTCTCTTTAATGTCTCTTTTCTTATCTTTTATCTTTTCTTAACTTTTATCATCTTGCAACAGTGCAATTTTTTTTCTTGTTTCAAAAAGTTTTTATAAGTAATGAAATAGACTTAGATGTTGGAGTTAGAGCTAAACACACAAGGCAGAATATGTAGTTTAAAGATATTTACAGCTTACCAGCCAGACTCCCATGCATTAGACAAAAGCCTTCATAAAATAATTATGAGTATAAAATAGTTAGCTTTGGTTTCTGTTTATCATGTAGAAAAATTACAGACCATTCCTTTGGTAATAATAGTACTAACGGTAGGAAAAAGGAAGGAAGGGAGGGAGGGAGGGAGAGGAAGAGGAAGAGAAAGAAAAAAGAAAGGAAGAAGGAAACATAGGAAAGAAAGAATGTTTTTATAAGATGTATACTCACACAACCTAAACAAATTCTTAAAGAAACATGACTACGTAGGTGCAAATTAAGTACTTTCTTAAACTCCAGTCATTTTTAACCACTGTTTTACCAACCTTATTTTTTCTATTTTGATTTGAAGAAAATGCTATTTCCACACAGTGCTTCAAAAAGCAGGAAATTTTCTCACAATAATCTCCTTTAAACTTGTTGCTCATACACATCAAAAGGATTTAACTATCTATTTGTGCCCCAAAAGGATCTAGACTGCTTCCAAGCTGTGGGAGAGAAACCTATATTCTACAAGGGAAAATGTAACTTGTATTTGCCTAGACTGTACATTTCCTTTCCAAATTGGAAGTTTCTAAATAAGAAAACAAGGGGGTTGGGGGGAGCAGGATGATCAAGATGTCAATGGGACTTTCCACAGCCTATAAAAACTCCATGATGGTTTCTTTCTAACTAGAAAAGATTTCTCGGGAAAAAACACATCTTTTCGTAAACTCCCTCCTCTTTCTACAGCATTGAAGCCCAACTTTATAAAAAATTAATTTGTATTGAATTTCTAAGCTCCTAGTTGTTTTTAAAACTGCTTCTCAAAGAAGCCTGTATCTTTTCCTAAGTGTTTGAAAATATATTTGAACAGAAGCTTTAATAAAAAGCCAGTGTGGAGGCCGGGCATGGTGGCTTATGCCTGTAATCCCAGCACTTTGGGAGGCTGAGGCCAGCAGATCACCTGAGATCAGGAGTTTGAGACCAGCCTGACCAACACGGAGAAACCCCTCTCTACTAAAAATACAAAATTAGCTGGGCATGGTGGCGCATGCCTGTAATCCCAGCTATTCGGGAGGCTGAGGCTGGAGAATGGCTTGAACCAAGGAGGCGGAGGTTGTGGTGAGACAAGATCACAGCATTGAACTCCAGCCTGGGCAACAAGAGCGAAACTCCATCTCAAAACAAAACAAAAAACAACAAAAAATCTTCCTTATAAGAAAAAAAAGCCAGTGTGGAGAAAAGCCAGTATTATCACAGAGCCCATTTTTGCAGGTGAATGTGAGAGTATGTCAACATCAAAGAATTACCAGTGGTTCTAAAATCCAACTACAAGAATGCTCCTACCTAATTACACACATCACTCATGTCACTGTTTTTGACCTACCGCCTATCTCCAATCCCAGACAATTAATGTACGAGGTTCATTGATGTTTCACGCTTTGGTTACCTATTTTTCCAACCATTTTCAAAAATAAACATTTCATATATGTGCTCAACTCTTCCTTACTCTTGTGTTTTATTAGAAAAATAAACTTTAAATGCTTTTTGGCCAACATAAAATATGTTTGGTTCGATTTTACGCCAGACATTTTTTTTCTTGAGTTTGTAAGATCTTAGGGGACTTCAATTTCTGGAACGTAGTGTCTTTGAGGGTATGTGTGTGTGTGCACATGTGTGCATGTATGTTGTTTTTAAAGTAAACATTGAGACACATAAGTGTTATTTTAAATAGATGTTTAAGAAAATTTCCCTGTCACAATTGTAGTTATGGGTGAGAACTTCATGGTCTCAGTGCTCCAATGATCTAAGTTTCCAAGCGCTCAAGGATTGCACCCCCAGAAAGCCCTAAAGTCTTCCCTTAAGAGAGGCTGCTCCAGAGAGTTCTAATGTCCCCACTGATCTTCCTTTAACAGTGAATCAACAAGTATTTTATGTGGTATGGAGGGGGACCTCCTCTCTCTCCTTCATACTCAAGTACCTCACCCATGTCAACAACAGAAAATAATGCTGTCTCTCTGTGAGAATACTGTTCATTTGAATTGGGTGTTCTGTTAGTTTTTTGTGGTAAGAGAAAAGCGTTTCAACAATTCCCTACGCTTGTGCTGGAAAATGCGTCTCATCCCTGGTCTGTTATCTTCTTTTTGTATAGAGTGAGGTAAAGAAATGATTTATCCTCTCAACTGTGTGCTCAGCATTGTCTCAGTAACTTCCCTTCCAGGCTCTCCATGGGATTTGAAAATTTATATTTCCTTGCTTTTGTTTGCTGATTGTATAAAGGATTCTTATTTTCCCGTTTCAAGTGAAGTCTCACAAGCTAGAATTTCCTTTCTTTAGTAACACTTTGTCCCCTAAACATTGTTTCGCTTTTCCTTGCATTTGTTGACACTCCATTTTACTTATTTTCTTTCTTTCTTTCTTCATGTGTATTTTAAGAAGGCATGGCTTTTTGGCTCTAACCACTGCCTTTTATTCTTTTCGCTTTCCTTGGAGTATCAAACTATTGTGTCCCTCCCTTTCTCTTTCTGTGTCTACCCTGTCTTTCTTTCACTACTATTTAAAATGACCTAAAAGGTGAAGTCCAATATCCATCCCAAGGGCTCCGATTTTTTTGTTTCTAAAAGCACTACCAATCAGAACTTACATTCATACTGAATAGCTATTCTCAAATTATAGTCTTCTCTTTTCACCCACCTAGCTCAATTGTCCTGTGGGGTGCAAGCTTGGCTCTGTTCAGATAAAATAGAATACATGCCAGGGAGAACAACAGAACAAAGACTCCTTCATTTGCAGGGTCCCCACTTACCTAATCATTAGCAAACAGGGACTCAGCACAACACCCCAGGTCTAGGACTCAAATGTTTCATAGCAAGATTGTGTGTGTGTGTGTGTGTGTGTGCACGCATGTGTGCGTGTGTGTGTGTGTGTGTGTATAGATAATTTCCGTAAGAACAAAGAAAAATTGATGAATGTCATGGACAAAAGCAATAACATTGCAAGTTAAATTCAATTGTAATAAAACACAGCAGAAGTTAAATTTGCAAGATTTTTTCCAAGTTGCAGTTGATGCCTCATATTTTTAAAACAATATTTAATATAATAAAATTCCAAGTCAACAGAGGAATTGAAATAGTGCTTTGGAATTTGTGCAATTAACTAAGTATAAATTTGGTTTGTACTTAGTTAATTCAGTTGGTGTTTTAAAGTTTTTCTCTTAAATAATACCTTAAAAAAATTTCAACTGATTCAAACATTACCCTGCTAGAGAATCAGCAGCACTAGAAGAAAACTTTGTTGCCCTGAAACATCTGAGACATCGTGTTATGAGATTAATAAGAAAAGGTCAAAAAAGGGCTACCTAAAAAAGAGAGATTTTAAAGTATAGCAAAGGTTTACCTGACTTCCCCTCATTTCAGAATTTCTAGCTTTCATGATTTTGTTGGATGTTTTCTATGCATACACTATTAAGGCCCCATATCATAATCCAAATGCACCTTCAAAAGAGAATGTGCACACCAGATGAACCTCTCCTCACCCCGGAACCCTCCCTGCAGGCATTTCAGTTCAGCTTCTCAAATGCTTCAAAGTGACAGAGAAAGTACACAAGTGGTCTCCAGACATGTCCCATATCTAACGTGGCCATGGAATTCATCAACGAATTCACGCTAGTCCTCAGAATCATGTTAACATCTATCTCAGTATAATTCCAAGGAGATATCCTTACCATTTATTTAGTCATGTCTTGCCAGTGTTTGATTTTTTTTTTTTAATGCAGCATATAAAGTAAACCATTCTTTCTCAAAGTATGTCCTGCAGACCACTAGCACAGGTATTACCTGGGAGTCTGCTAGAAATGTAGAGTTGTAAGCCCCACCCAGACCCACTGAACCTGTCTTTAAGATCTCCAAGTAATGCACATCAAAGTTTCAGAAGCACTGAGAGTCTCCTTACAACTCACACTGCTGTGAACATCTTCTTGCACATATATTTCCCCCGTTTGGGGATAGTTTTGTTGTATTCCATTCCCAGAAGTGAGATTCTGAGTTCAGAGAATTCATAGTTATGAATTCTCACCCAAAGTGAGATTATGAGTTCAGATTTGTAAGCTTGCCAGAATTTCAGGAGAGTACTTTAAGAGCCAGAGGGGTGGGTGTGGTCAAAGGCTATATAACCTGAGGATTGGTCCAGTTAGTGCCCCCTGTAGGGAGGGAATTACAAATGATCTGTTGGAGCCCTCTGCCTTTACAAGTCTTGTAATTTAAAGAACAAGCCTCATATTCTCATCTGCAGGCAGAGCCAGAGAAGAAAATAACTCTCTGTTCCATTTCCCTGCCCTGTAGACTCGCAGAGCTTCTTGCAATGCCCATCAGATTGCAAGGCTGACAACTCCTAAATATTCCAGATACAGGCCAGAAACCTCCTTAAATTTCATGTCTAGAGAATTCATTCCTGACTTTCTCTGAGTCATGAAGAAAAAGAAATGCTTCTTTCAGGGGCCTTTAGATTCACCTTCCAAGCCACAGTAATTCTAGCTTTGTTCTGGCGTCTATAACCCAAAGGATCACTGTGCTGCTTCCTTGATGGTTCCCTAAGTCTCTTTTCCTCCCCAGGATCTGCAGATATTTTCTTTCACAGATAATCTCCACCCTGTAGGGGTCTGTGATTCCAGTGCTTATGCAGTCCTCCTTGGGTTCCAACATGTTGTCCAGACTTTTCTCTGCTCCCCGCTGCTTTCACAGCTGACCTGCTCTTCTCCAGCATCTCCAGTTTTTCAGCTGGCCTCTTAGTTGCTGATTTTTTTTTTTTTTTGGTGGGGGAAAATATCACATTCTGAGGTATATGATATGCTTTCTTGATAGTGATATTGTCCAGATCCTCAGTTTGTTTCTTAGTGTTTCTTAAGCCTGCCTGTCAAAGCTGCTGCACGTCAGGCTTGCTTATCTGTGTGGATGTCTGGAAGAGAGTCTGGCAACTTCATCCCATTGGTTTTACCTTCTTTCAGGGATGATTGCAAATGGAATATGGTTGTCTTACAATGACTGGAATATCAGTATCCATCCTGACAGACTTGACTAGATCACCTACATGCCTTTACAATGTCTTCTGAAGAGATATTCTCCGATTAAGTTGCTCTCTCCTTTCCATCAATAACAGAGCTTAATGTTACCCAAAGAGAAATGGAAGTGTGCTTTCTCTCCCCTACTATTCTATACAGGATTCAACCTGTAAGTCCCCCTTCACATTTAGGTAGACAACTTTTTTGTTTGAGCATGGTATTATAATAAGAACCATTTGGAACAGTTTGTGCAAGTGTGTGTGTGTGTGTGTGTGTGTGTGTGTGTGTGTGTCAGAGAGAGAAAGAGAGGCTAGACCTTTACCTATAGTTCATTTTGCTCTGAGATAGGTAAGTGGAGTAACTTGTCTCCAAAATGCAGCCGTCAAGTACTTCCCTTCTTGTATTCCTTCTCCCATTGAGAGTAGAATTTATGCCTCCACTTCTTTGAGTCTGGGTTGGTCTGTGAGTACTGTGATAAACAGAATATAGAAGCTTATAACTTCTTCATAGCTCTCTTGGAATTCTCTCTCCAGGAAAATCCAATCACAATATAAGCAACCAAACTTCTCTGAGACCACCACGCTGTGAAGAAGCCCAACATGGTCATATGGATAAGCCACATTAACAGAAATGTGACCAATAAGCCCTCAGCCATCTCAGCCCATATGCCAGACATATAAGTGAAGAAACCTTTAAAGACTCCAGCCTTTGCCTCCATCCAACTGCAATTATATGAGGGACCTCAGAAAAGAACCTCCCAGCTGAGCCCTTAAGCCCCCAGAACCATGAAATGTAATATGAAATTATTGCTGTAAACCATTAACTTTTGGGTATGGTTTGGTGTACATCAATAGATAACTGGAATACCAAATATCTAATTTTTGTAAGAAAACCTTTCCAATCCAAGATAGTAAAGCAATGGCATCTGTGACTATGCCACAGGGTTTGAAATTCTGCTTCTACTTGGCTTTAATAGATATGGCATGCTAAATTACTCTGGAAAGGGTGAAGTCGGTACTTTAATTTGGTATCCAGATGTGGCTTGGATGTGCTATTCTCCAGAACCGGGTGATGGTGGACATCAATTCAGTGCTGATAGATTAGCTATGTTCTAGTAATTATTTTTGGTGAGTCCAACATTATTAACATTCACTGTGTATGAAAATAGGCAATAGTCATAGAAAGTTAGCGGAGGAAGGGGTTTTGCAGAGGAAATTACCTAGTCCAGCTAACTAAACATATTTTATTAGATAAACAGAAGTGCCCATAGGTAAAGTGTCTTGCCCAGATCACAGAGCTATTTAGTGGCAATGCCAGAAAAAAAATGCAGGTGTCCTGGCCTAGGTGCAGCTCCTTCACCATGCCACTCTGCCTCTTGGACACTAAGGAAACCCTCGGGAAATATGGATGCAATCCAGTTTTATTCTCCCTTTCATTTATTGTGTGTGTCCTATGTGCTACTGATCTGTACAATTGGGCATATACCTACCTGTTATGATTATTAGGAGGGTTAAAGGAGATAGCTTATGGAAATATTTGGCACTTGCTATGTACTCAGTAAATGGTAAGTACCTTCTTTAAGAGCCCAGTAAAACAAATTCTTTGGATAACCATCTCCAGGGCCTTTAAATTGAAAGAATTTCCCTACAAACAATACCCTAGGTATGAGAAATTCATCACGGGGGAGGACTACAGAGGGGAATTCAACATCCATCCAAGTTCTAACCCAGACAAGTAGACATTTAAACGACCTGTGAGAAAAGAAAGGAGCGGGTTGTGGATAATTAGCACGAGCGCATGGAATAACTCACCATCCTGCAAAGGGAAACAGACAGGGCTGAGTCAGCTCTGGACACAAGAATTAGAAGACAGCAGGCCTGGATGTCTGGAGTTCCTTCTGTCAACTTTTTATGAAAATAAGTACCTCTAGCTATCTGTCTGCTGAGGAGACGATCCATCACCCAGTCTGTGAAAGTAGCTTTCCTTGAGCCCATCTCTCCAGACTTCTGTTGTGGTTACACGTCTCACTGTGGTTATCCCCATGTCTGCTTCTCTGTCTCCCTTGTATCATATGTGCTGTGTGTGTAAAACTCTTTATGTGGAGTCTGGGAATGGTTTTTAATACATTCAGAGCAATAAGCCATAACCTCCACCTTTAATACCTGCTTCTGCCATTTCTCATCACCGGGGCTGCAAGCACATGTGGGAAGCATCCGCCTGTGACGGCTCAGGGCCCCGCTGTGCATGGAGAAGCAGATGGGGAGAAAAGGGAGCTATTGTACTGAACACCTGTCCAGCCATCAGGACCAAAAATCCGAAGTGTTCTAGAGGCCATGTGGTACAGTGGACAGAGCCCTGGCTGTGGACATGCTAAACAAGAGACGCCACAGGTGTAACTATCATAATGATTTTAGGCGATGAGTAGAAAAATCATTTTCACTTGTTTTCTGCTCACGAAATGGTAAGGTGAAGTTGTTTCAGGGGTGTTTGGAGATGCCCTTGGAGTTAGATTGATAGGTTCAAAATCCAGGTCTGCTGCTGGATGGCTTCATGATTTGCGGTAAACTATTTAACTCTGAACTATACTTTCCTCACCTGAAAAATGAGAGTGATAATAATTCCTGCTTTACAAGCAGGTTGTAGAGAAGATGACACGATGTAAATAAAGTGCCTATCACCACCTGTGAGTATTGCAGATGTTCTGTTAATTATAACCATTATTATGTTGACAATGACTTTCAAAATAAAAGAGAAAATGCTGTGGAATGAATAAAATAAGTTTATTCATTTGGACCAAATCTTCAGCCTCCCCACACCTATTAAATGTTGTGAATCTTAACATCAGGTCGAGGTGAGCTCCCTTTTCCCTGCGGCATCCAGATGTCTCACTCCAGAAGATGTGAGGGACTTCAGGATTTGAAGATGACAGTCAGGATTGGTCTGAATCTGTTTATAAGACAAATGCAGGGCTTTTTGTACTTGGTGGAATATTGTTTGAGCTCTTCCTCAAAGGGGCATATTATAAACAGCTGCTACTATTGTTTGTCCTTTGAAAATGTTATTGTTCTGTATAAAAAGTAAAATGGAACTTCTAGTCCTATGTGCTTTGCTAACAGTTTTGTAATCAGTATAATAGTGAATTGTGTTTATAGACTTGACTAATAATTTTTTAAAAAGAGAAACAACTGTTTCTTAAGTGCCTGCTATATGCCAGATGCTTCACAATCCTCCTTTGAGACAGGTATGGCTATTCCATCTTACAGGGTAGAAATCTGAGGCAGGTGGTTTGGTATCTCACAGAAATCCTGGCTAGTGATTGGTGGAGTTGGTGCCTGAATGCACATCTGTCTGAGGCCAAAGTTCTTACTCTTTCCAGTCTACCCGACTGCCACCAGGCTCAGCTCCATTTGCTTGACTTTAATGAGGACCCAGTAGAAACTCAGCCTCACAGTTTTCTCAGGCTGTTGAGGTTCTAGAAACTGTCCTTGCTCTCTCTCATCTTCTGAGTGACCCTGCTGCTTCTGCTCTGGGTCCAGATGATACAAACTCTGTGTGCATATGTCAGTTATTACAAGATGCTGAGTGTGAAACTTTTAATCAAGTGTTTCAATGTCACATCTGGAAACAGTTATCCAGATGTTATAAACCACTTTGGCCAGTGGTTGCCAGACTGCTGTCCAGGTGATGAGTACAGGATCCCCCCCACTCCATATGTGGAAGATGATCTGGAGGGACTGAGAGCTGGGAAATTTTTAACTACTGTTCTGCATCCCTCTCTGAAAAAGACATTAGGGACATGAATCACACAGCTCCCAGACCAAGGGTGTCCCCACCACTCAGAAGAATCCAAGCTGAAGAATAATGGGCCTGTCTTCTTCACAATCCCTAGAGTTGTACCAGAAACAGAGGCCGAGGATGGACTGTGCACCTGCAATGCTATGGGCACTGCCCCCGACAGCCTGAATTCAGAGTTTGCTTGTAGGTTGTTTTCTTCTCCTCCCTCCAGCCTCTATGGAGAAAGCTCTGAATCCCAGAGCAGCTGGAATCAAATAAAAGGATGCCATGGAAAATAAAGGGATGGGGCAGGCCTTCTGCCGTGAGGTCCAGATTTTGTAAGAATTATGACACCATCCAGAAGTGGTAGGGCTCCCTGTGAGCCACACAACTCCATTATAAGACAAAAATGACACAGGTAATTGATTTCTAATCAAATGTTATGGTTTGCTCCACATCACCCAGCCTTTTGGTTTTCGGCCCAGTGTTCATTGTTGCTATTAATTGCCAGTGGAGGCCAGCCAACTAATAGGGAAGCAACATGGCATCATGTAAAAAGGCTTAAAAGGTATGAATGTGCAAGTTAAACTATCTGCATTCAAATCCATTTCCTTCTACCTGTGTGACCTAGGATAAGTTAACCTTAATGGAGGCTAAGCTTTCTACTTTAAAAAAACAGAAGTAATGAAAATATTGGCTGGGCACTGTGGCTCACACCTGTAATCCCAGCATTTTGGGAGGGTGAGATGGGTGGATCACTTGAGGTTAGGAGTTTGAGACCAGCCTGGCCAACATGGTGAAGCCCTGTCTCTACTAAAAATACAAAAATTAGCCAGGTGTAGTGGTGGGTGCCTGTAGTCCCGACTACTTGGGAGGCTGAGGCATGAGAATACCTTGATCCCAGGAGGCGGAGTTTGTGGTGAGCTGAGATCGTGCCACTGCACTCCAGCCTGGGTGACAAAGAGAGACTCTGTCTCGAAAGAGAGAGAGAGAGACGAAAGAAAAAGAAAGAAGAAAGAAAGAAAGAAAGAAAGAAAGAAAGAAAGAAATAAGAAAGAAAGAAAGAAGAAAGGAAGGAAGGAAGGAAGGAAAGAAGAGAAAAGAAAAGAAGAAAGAAAGAAGAAAGAGAAAAAGAAGGAAGGAAAAAGAAAGGAAGAAAGGAAGAAGTAAAGAAAATATGGGCCCTAAAGAGATGACGGATGTAATATACCTAGCACAGTGTAAGTGCTCAATGAACATCATTGTGGTGGTGGTAGCTGCTGATAAAAATTTGTTTTAAGAAAGCTTGATGTCTTCTTGTCAGCTAGAAGACCACTGGCCACCACTTGGGGAATAGAAAGTGCTAGGGGGTCACTGAATTGTGGTTGATTTGCACCAGAGAAGGGAAAGACCAACTAGGAAGGGCTGAGGTCTGTCTGATGCTATTCACATGCACTCCAGCAGACTCCACTTGTAACCTGGCCCAACCAGCTTGATTCAAAAAGCCAGCCTCTCCACAGGAATTTCACACATGCAAATGAGAATTTTGATGGTCCTTGTTAAATAACCTCTAGTTTAGTTTGAACAGTCCCTGCCATTTGAGAGTCAAAGTCCCCAAGATGGGCCAAATTCACTGCACAATTGCTCTAGTCTGAACTCAGCCTCAGAGGCCACAGAGGTAACAGTTTTCAGTCTTCTAGTGTCGAGGATGCTCCCAGCATTGCTGCTGAATAAGCAAGCCCTTTGGTTATTTCAGTGCAGGGTGAGCCAGATACCTTAAACCGAGGAAACAAAAGTCAACCCACATTAGCACCCACCTTTTAATACTGTGTTCAAGCAAAAATGTCAATGTAACTTTTAAGAATGAGAATTTTTTGGTTTATAAAGCAAGTAGGACCCTTTTAAGGTATACTCATTTGTAAAGTTTTCTTGATGCTTTCAAGATTTTGGCTCTCCTTTATATGCCTATAATTATTTACTTACCTCCTTGAAAAGGATTTTTTAAGGTTTTCAGGAGAGTGAAATAGTTGAGCTCTTGGAAATATTTAAGTATAGTTCTGCTTTGTTTTATCCGGTACATCTGGATTATTTTAGCCCTAGGCAAAGATCCATTAGCATCACACAAAACTATGTTGTCTTCAAACTATATTTTTGACTAAAATTTCCACCTGAAAGCAAATTATGTTTATATTGTTTGACACAGAAAAGACTCATTCATACTCTGATTTCTTGGATGATCTCTTTGTATTTCCTTTCTTTCTTCCTCTCCTTCAAATGTGGGCCTGTCCCAAAGGCCTATGCTTGGTCTTCTTCCCCAGTCTCTCCTCACTGCAGAGATTTTAGTCATCCTTATTGTTTTACCTGTCACTTCTATTTACGTGCTGCCTAAAGAGTAATGCTCAGAAAAAGAAGCAAATGGTCCCTACTTCAAAAGCATTGAGCTTGGGGAGCCCACAGTTTGTCCAAATAGAAAACTCCAGCAGAAACATTGCCCCAGTGCACACAAAGACACTGTTAAGTAAAAGCTTTATTCAGTTTTCTCTTGCCTGTAATCATGACTTGAAAAAGCTCCTATTTTAATAAATCATGGGCCATATCTGTTTGACAGAGAAGCTGATGAAGCAGGTCTATATTTCTTATGTCGTTTCTTTTCTTTTTTGCCCGTGGGGTCTCCCATTTCATGCTTCTGTTTATCCAAGTTTTATTTACAGTATCCTAATAAATCTCTATGTTGTAGGATCATATAGACATGTAGACAGTTTCAGGGGCTACTCAGGAGTATTGTAATGTTAGGAAGCATATGGCAACGCTTTACTGTTGAGGACACAGGGACCTCACTGTGTGATACTGAAGTCAAGTTTCTCTCACTTGACTTAAGGAAAGAGATTCAGATGGAGGACAAGATGGAGTCTTATACAGATCCTGTCCAAACCACCACTGGGCTAGGAGCAGCAAAAAAATGATCATGCTATCCCTTCCTCATCTGGGTGATAACACATAGAAAGCAACTTACTTCCACAATAAAAGTGCATGTAAAAATTCCAATGTTCAAATGCCCCTGAGTATCACCTGCCTACAGCTGTAAATGAGGTCACATCAGTATCAATTCCTTAGCCTCCTCCTCAAAGCCTACCTGTATTATTTCCAGGTGTCCCCAAGACTGTCCCACCTGGGTTAATATTTTGATGTCATTTCATATGAACATACATTTGATGCATATTGTTTTGTCATCTTCTTTTTCACTTGTAGTTTACTGTGAACTTTCTCCAATGAGTTACATATTTTTTTTCCATAACGTGACTGTTTATGGTTATATCACATGGATAATTTGTTTAAATAGTCCTCTATTGTTGTACATTTATTTCCAACAATAAATAATTCTGTGGTGAATGTGTTTGCATATACATCTTTGCATATATCTCAAATTATTGTCCTGACATAAATCCTTGGGCATGAAATTGCTTGGCCATAGGTTATGCTAATCATAAGAAGTAAATGGTATTTTTATAAATAAATAATGATAAGGATATCAAGTACTACTAAATATTGGGTTAATGGGTGGCAATTCCTCTGGAGAGAGCTTTTAAAAACAAAAAGATACTTACAGCTTTTTAAAGAAATGCATCTTAAGGAACAAAAACCATTCCAAATTTATCAATACAAAGGAACAATTTTGAACTTTGAAACCTCTATATAATCTGAACTTTTTGCTTCCTAAAATTTAAATTAGATACAGTATTCATGTGTAGGAATTGTAAGCATCCATTTAAAGGACATTAATATATAAATTATTAGTGATATTCATCACCAACAAATCATGCAAGTATGCACAGGCATTCTGCATTTTTTTTGAAAGCTCAGTATTTGAAATTTCTTCATTCTCTACTAGAGAGATTTTTAAGTTCCAGTGGTCTATAAAGGATTAAGTGGAATGTATGACTTGTATCCTTTGCTAGATTTTAAGAGAAAGGACTTGTCACCAATATATTTTGACCAAATGCCTTATTAAAGACACCACCAAGAATGGAGCTTGGAAGCAAGGGTAGCCCAGACGCCTCTGGCAGCTCCATCATTCTGTACTTTAATAACTTATTGGCAACATTATGAAGTAGTTTATGTTCCAGACTTTGCCTCCTGGTATCTAGATTTTTATAGGTGTTTTGACTGAGGTGTAGAGGAGGCATTTTTTTGGCCGCTGATTTCTATTCCAGATTGTGGGATGTGAATAATTTGGTAAATTAACATCAATGGGTTAGACTGTTCTTTGTTACCAAAGGCCCCTGGGCTGCCTGTTCCACTGGATGGTCACATTAATTTGCAACCACAGGAGGGTGGCTGCTGGGCACATACACCCAAGTTAAATTTCCTTTTGCAGGTTTTCTCCCTATTTTGGATATTCAGGTAGCCACTAAAGTCTGAGGCAGCTCAATCTTGTGCATTCATAATTCTGGCTAAACCTAGAGCTTCCAAAACTAATATCAGGGAGGAAAGATCCAAACCTTAGTGCTTTTGTGGCTTTTTTTTTTTCCTGGGGCCAGTTTTCAGCTATGTTTCCAATGATCAGTCTGTACTCCTAGTTATATACTAAATACATAAACTGTGTGTGCTACAAATGATGTTTTTCTAGCCTGTCCGTATAGCCTATTAAACCAGAGTTGGCAATTTTCCACCCCTTAGGGGAAACATTTGGCATAAATAATATTGTCATTTGGGAAGGCTAGACATGGTTTGAAGAAGTGACCTTGTATAAATATTGTCTGAGGTATGACTGAGGCTAAATTATATGACAGGGAGCTAGTATAGTCTGGGCTCTGGGCCCTCCTGGTAATGAAGTTGCTTCTTGTAGTAATGGAATCATCTGAATTGAAAATGTAATCAAATACATCAGAGGCTGTTAAAAGCACAAGAACCAGCTTATTTATGAGCCCCCAAGGTCCAGAGGATGAGAAAACAGTGCTGGAATTCCTTTGTTGTTCAAATAGCTTTGTCTTTTTAAAAGACAAGATGTCCTGGAAAGTGCCTTTTGTCCTTGCCACAGAACTTCCCTCAGTGTTGAGACTGCTGGTCAGACCAAGAGTTTGTTGATTTCCTCGCCCATATGTGGGGTGAGCAGCTGGCACAGAGCAGAGTCTTGGGTATTGCTGGGCTATTTGTGGTTGACCTGGTAGTATCAGTAGCACAATATAGTCCCCCCCAAAGACAGTTACTTTCCATTCCCTCTCTCAACACCCTAGTTTAGGATTTCATTTCCTCCTTCTTGGCCTGTGTTGTTCTACCAGAATCCTAATTATTCAAAACTCCTTCCCTTCACTTTCTCTTCCTTCTATTGATTTGCCAGATTTGCTTTTCAAAAGCATGATTTTTATCAATCCATCTGTGTATCCATTTGTTCAACAAATATTTATCGAATGCCAACTGCATGTCAAGCACTTTGCTCCCTGCTATAATAAATAAAATTTACAGTCTAGTGAGGAAACAGATATTGGACAAATGATCACACTAATGGACATACAATTATGAGCAATTATAATCTTACTTCTTGTCTACAGAAGACTCTTTTCAACAACTCACCTCCTTCCTTAGCACCTTCGTCAACCTCTTCTTCAGCACCCTCCTTCTCAGCCAACTCTGCTGAGGGGGAAGGGGAAACTATTAAAAGTTCCATCACATCAAAGTTCCAGAGGATGTTGGAGACCAGTTGAAGCTGTTGACTGGGAAGTGCTAATTATAAAATTATATATTAGATATTAGCATTGGGGAAATTGTAATGGAGCTTATAAAAGAGACAGAGGAGTTCCCTGAAGCTGGAGAATCTGTGCCCATGCCCAGAGAAGGGGTGAATTATTGAAAAAGAGTGTTCTGTAGGAAAGAAGCAAGATTCTTTGGTAGTGTGAAACAAAGGAATCTCATCTAGAGGGAGGAGTCAGGAGAGGCTCCACAAAGGCGACGATAATTAAGTTGCAGCGTGAAGCATTCATAGGTCTCAACCTGGCAAAAAAGGGGCTGGGGAGGTGAGACAGGGTTGGGTGGGTGGAGTGTTTTCCAATCAGAGGAAAGGCCACAGCTGGGGGAAGTATGATGCCATTCGAGGAATGAAGAAAACATCAGTGTGGCTGGAAGTAACAGAAAGTGAGGGCCACACCAGGAAGGTTATGTAGCTCATGTTAAGAATTAAGGTCTATATTCTCAATTAGCCATTAAAGGAGCCATTAAAGAGTGTTTTGCAGTTTGAAAAGACCACTTGGGTTGCAGTGGAGAGGACCAATTAGCAGGGTCCAAAGAGATCAGATAGGAGGATAATGGCAAAGCTGGTATCAGCTGTGGAAATGAGAAGTAGACAGGTTAGAGCATTGTTTATGTGGAGGAAAGAAACCACAAAGTTTGATGATGGATTGAACATGAGGAATGGGAGACAGAGAATCATCCAGCAGAACTGCAAAACTCCAATTTGTGCAACTGGGTTGGTTGCACATTTACTGAGCAGAGGAATACTGAAAAAAGGAACTCAATTTTGGGAGAAAATAATGAGCAAAGCCTTGAAACAGAAGCATGCTTGGTGTTTTCAAGGAATAGTAAGGGGAGCATAGTAGCAGTTAAAGTCACAGAGGCATGATTGGAGAGGGAGGCAGAGTCTGTCCTGTAGGACCTTGTAGATCACTATAAAAGGATTTTAGCTTTTAACTTAGTGGCATGGGAAGCTATTGGAACATTTTCAGTAGAAGAATTACATGATCTGATTTACATTTTTGGAAGATTACTGTGGCTACTGTATGAAGAAAAGATTCTAGGAGGATAAGTCCAAAATCAAGGAGACCAGTTGGGTGACAATTACCATGATCCAGGTAGAAGATGATGGTGGTGGCTTAGATCAAGGTGGTGGCTGAGAAGGTGGTGAGAAGTTGCTAGATCCTAGATAGATTCTGAATATAGAACCGGCAGCATTTTCTGATGAATTGGTTGTAGTGAGAATGAAAGAGAGGAATAAGATGACACCAGGACTTTTGGTTTGAGCTACTGGAAAGATGAGTTGCCATTTACTAAACTGTAGAAGACTTCTGGAAATTCAGTGGTTTTATTTTTTTAATTTCAATTTTTATTTTCAAGACAGAGTCTTGATCTGTTGCCCAGGCTGGAGTGCAGTGGTGCAATCTCAGCTCACTGCAACTTCTGCCTCCCAGATTCAAGCCATTCTCGTGCCTCAGCCTCCCAAGTAGCTGGGATTACAGGCATGCACCACCAAACCTAGCTAATTTTTGTATTTTTAGTAGAGACAGGGTTTCTCCATGTTGGTCAGGCTGGTCTTGAACTCCTGACCTCAGGTGATCTACAACCTCGGCCTCCCAAAATGCTGGGATTGTAGGCGTGAGCCACCTCACCCAGCCAGGGGTTTGATATTGAATCAGGTTTGAGGCTCTTATTCAATAAGTGGAATAAGGGCCTACTCAAGTGGAAAGATTGAGTAGGCCATTGGATATATATATATATGAGCTAAAATTTAGAGGAGAAATCCAGAAAAAAACATATAAATTTGGTTATCTTTGGGGTTTAGATAGAAGATACTCAACCCCATGAGAAAGGATGAGTTCACCAAGGGAGTAAGGATAATTAGAGAAGAAGAACAAATGTTTAGGAGCTAAGCATAAAGAATATGATTCTAATCAATAATGTTCAAGGTTATCATCACTAGTAATAAGACTTATCAACAGCATTTACCCTGGTATGATGCATTGAGAAGGGCACACCGTCATGTGTGTGGTAATTTTACTAAAAAATACCATATAATCTCCATTTAACCATGAGAAAATATCAGACAAATCCAAATGGAGGCATGTTATACAAAATAACTGACCAGTACTCTTGAAAAGAGTCAAGGTTGGCCAGGCGCGGTGGCTCACACCTGTAATCCCAGCACTTTGGGAGGCTGATGTGGGCAGATCATGAGGTCAGGAGTTCAAGACCAGCCTGACCAACATGGTGAAATCTCCATCTCTACTAAAAATACCAAAATTAGCCAGGCATGCACCTGTAATCCCAGCTACTCAGGAGACTGAGACAGGAGAATCTCTTGAAATAAGAGGCAGAGGTTGCAGTAAGCTGAGATTGTGCCACTGCACTCCAGCCTAGGCAACAGAGCGAGACTCTGTCTCAGAAGAAAGAGTCAAAGTCATGAAAAATAATGAATGACTGAGACGTGATTACAGATTGGAGGAAATTTAAAAGATACGACAATTAAATACAAGATGGGAACCCAGATTGTATACTATTAGCACACAAAAAGATATTAGTGGAAAAACTGCTGAAATTTGGATAAAGACTGTAGTGTAATTAATAGTATTGTACCAATGTTATTTTCCTGGTTTTGATCATTGTACTATGGTTATATAAGATGTTAACAAGGGAAGATAGTTTAAGGAAATGGAGGAATGTTCTGTTTTATTTTTCCAAGTTGTCTGTAAGTCTTAAACCATTCCAACAGAAAAGTTAAAGAAAATTAAATTTATGGCTTTTCAGCCCATACCCCAAGGATGTGGCTGCCCTCACATCTGGTCTTTCTAGGTAAGCACAGAGATGCTGGAGCCGGAGATAGGGCCACCCTATAGGGTCTAACTGTGCAAAACACTTTGAACTTTCCTCTAAGATCCAGTGAAGGGATAGGCAGGGTATGTGGAGGAAGATGAGAAACCAGACATGTTTGCTTTCGGCAAAAAGAGACCAAAAAAAAAAAAAAATACTGGGTTAGGCCTGGATTCAGGCAAACACCCAGTTACTTTCAGTTATTCATCCTGTTCTCCAAACAGAATTGACCATAAGTGACTTTATGACTCACAAGGGTGTTAGCATATTGTAACGTCTAGCTAGGAAGACTGCTCAAATCCCAAAGGATTCGCCTTGAGGAGTCTTGCAGCATTCTGCTTTTTCCTGCCACTCCTACAGCTCAGGCACAGTTGTAGAGGGGATATGAAGTTTATATGCCTGAAAGGTAAGATGTATGTGCATTATAACGGACCTTCCCTGTCTGGAATGATTCCAGAACAAAGATTGCAGCTGGATTGAGATACCAACGTGCAGTGAGTGAGGATATTCCTAGAATAGACCTAATAAGAAGGAAAAGGGAGACTCCCGCAGCCAACTCTGTGGAAGAAGGACAGGGGAGTATTACAGGTTCCATCATCTTAAAGTTCCAGAGGGTGTTGCAGACCAGTTGGAGATGGTGACTGGGACGTAATTTATAATGCTAATTATAAAAGTACATATTAAATATTAGCATTGGGGAAATTGTAAAGGGGTTTGTAAAGAAGACAGATGAGTTCCCTGAAGCTGGGGAGTCTATGTCCTTGCCCAGAGAGGAGGTGAACTACTGAAAAAAGATATACTCTAACCTCCCTACTGCCCCATGAGGAACAGGTCATTAATCAGGGAGAGGCTCTTAATCCCTGGAAGCCAGGGTATGATCACCTCCCTACCACTACCCTACCTCGTTGCCTGACCTGGCAGGAAACTGTGCATGTTCACCCTCTGCTCTTGGAAACTCTGAAATCTTGCAGTCTAATAACCAAATGTTCGAATGCTACAAAATGCTACTATTAATGGTAGCTGTCCCTTTCTGAATGCTTACCTCATACTAGGCTCTTTATATAACTGTTTCTAATTCCTTCAACAGCTCTTCAAAGTAGTCATTATCATCCTCATGCTTTACAGATTTTATTGGTGAGGAAATAAAGGTTTAGCTTTTCTGAGATCACACAATTAGTGAGTGGCTAAGCCAGGATTTGAACCCAGATATGGCTTCCGACAGAGTCACAGAACTTTCCAATGAACCTGCTGCCTCTCCTATCACCAATGAACCCCAGGGACCAGGAGGAAGTATACCCTGGGGAAACATTAGAACTCTGGGAAGGCTGTGACCAGTACTGACCACCTGGAAGGCTGCTCTGTGCACACGGCCAATGTGAAGGGTTTCAAGAAATTTCTCTGGGGATGGAAAATCAGCAGCCTTTGTGTCTCATCAGGCCAGATTCAGTGGCCTGGTGCTGCTGCTGTAGGCAATCAACAGTAACTGAGGTCTGTGGAGTGGGAGCGGGGAAGGGCATGAAGTCATGAGCGGCACACCTGGGCTCCTGATGGTGGAAAATCACAAGGATGTTCTGTCAGCGTTTGCCTGCAGCTACATTTCTGGCTGAAATTTTGGGTGGCTTTACCAAGCCTCAAAGGCGGAAAGAACAAATCATGTTGAGAGAGACAGGCGTTTTGACAGGAAACAAGGTCTGGGTGCTAGCTGGCGCTTTGCCATGAACTTAACACATGAAGAGGAGCAGAGAAGCTTCTTTGTTACCATCAGACTGTCAGCAAACTGCCCTGGGCATCCTACAGAGAGAAAGGTAGCCAGGCCTCCACCCTGAACAAACCCTTTGATGCAGCATTACAGAGGAGTCCAGGCCCACAAAAGACTGTGTAATGACCTACTACATTGATAAAACAGATCCACTATGAACTATTTTCCTAATGAGGCAAGAGCATTTTGTGTGTTGAAGACAATTTTAAAAGCCAGCATTTTCTAGAAAAAGTGAGTGAGAAAAAAAATGTCAACTTCACACTGTGTTGAGAAGAGGGAGTGAAGTCTGAATGCCAAAGCACCATTTATAAGATCAGCCCTTGCCTTTTCCTTGTTCTATCTCCCACAGTTCTCCTCCGCAGCCTTTGTTCCAACCACACTATTCTGGTGCTCTGCTCTTGCACATCTGTCCCCTCTCCCAGTACAGCCCCTGCCTCATTCTTCTCCCTGCTCCCATCAGCTGAGCAGCTCCTACTTGTCTTTCACAACTGAGGTCAGTACCTCTTTCCTGGAAGGTCTTCCCTGCCGACATGAGCTTAGGCAGGAGCCATCTTATGTGTACCCAGTGGATTCTTCTGTCAAACCCTTACCATTCTACTTATTTAGCCCTCAAAAGCAGGGATCAAATCTTACTATCATCTTTCTCTAGCTCTTAATGTCCTAGGCTTCAGGGATACTTGGTGAACAAGAAAATCAGAATATCCGGCTGTGAACTTTACATGGATGTCTCACTGGCTACTCACACTAAATTAACCTGTGCCTCTACCTCGTATCCTTATCATTCAACTCCAACAACCATCTTGGACTCTTTTCTCTCTCCTCACCACCTTTACTTAATCATCCACTAAATCCTGAACTCAGAACTTTATATACATTAGGCATTATGAAAAGTACTATACAGTACATGTTAACTAATTTCAACCTCACAACAACCCAAAAGGTGGAGTCTTTCATGGTATACAGATGAGGAGATTGAAACAAAAGAGGGTGAGTAATTTGCCTGAAGTCACACAGCTAAAAAGGGATGGAGCTGGGATTGGAACCCAGGCAGTCTGGATTCAAAGCCCTACCTCCTAAATATTTCTCAGTCCCCACAGGCCCCCCATTACCTCATTTCCTCCTGCAATCCATTCCCCATAATGTAGTCAGAGCAATTTTTCCAAATAAACTCTCCTTAAAAACTTCCACTGCTCCCTATTATACACTAAACAGAATTTCAAAAGCTTTAGACACTGATAAGTTCTTTTCTTGTCTACTCTTGCTCCCCTTCCAGCCTTGTCTCTTGCAACCCTTCCCCTCAAAGCCTGGGCTGTTCTGCAGGTAGTTTCTGTGTGTGGAACACTATGGACTCATTCTACCCTCTGGCCTTCAGTCTCATCTTAGATGTCACTTATGTCAGGAAGCCCTCTGTAGGAGTCTGTTCTTACACTGCTATAAAGAACTACCTCAGACTGGATAATTTATGAAGAAAGGAGGCTTAATTGACTCACAGTTCCACAGGCTGTACAGGAAGCATGGCTGAAAAGCCTCAGGAAACTTACAATCATGGCAGAGCTGAAGACTCTGGGATGCAGCAAGGCTGTGCAGGGCAGCATAGCCATGGGCCTGGCTCATGAAACCATTCAGTCCTCTTAGGCCTCTGGGCCTGTGATGTGAAGGGCTGCCATAGGAAGATCTGTGAAATGCCTTGGAGGTCTCTTCCCCATTGTCTTGGCTATCAGCACTTGGCTCCTTCTTACTTATGCAAATTTCTGCAGCCTACTTAAATTCCTCTCCTGAAAATGGGCTTTTCTCTTCTACCACATGGCCAGGTGGCAAATTTCCCAAACCTTTATGCTCTACTTTCCCTTTAATATAAGTGCTGAGGTGAGCATGGTGGTTCATACCTGTCATCCCTGCACTTTGGGAGGCTGAGGTGAGTTTATCACTTGAGGTCAGGAGTTTGAGACAAAGCTGACCAACATGGTGAAACCTCATCGCCACTAAAAGTACAAAAATTAGCCAAGTGTGGTGTCAGGTGCCTGTAATCCCAGTTATTCAGGGGGGGCTGAGACAGGAGAATCACTTGAACCTGGGAGGTAGAGGTTGCAATGAACAGAGATTGTGCCACTGTACTGCAGTCTAAGCAAGAGTGAGACTCTGTCTCAAAAAGTGTATATAAATATAAATATAATCTCCAACTTTAGGTCATTTTTTTGCTCATACATATGAGCATATGTTGTTATTAGCAGTCAGGCTACATCTTGAATTCTTTGCTGCTTAGACATAGATATTTCTTGTACCATATAACCTAAATCATCACTGTCAAGTTCAAAGTTTCACAGATCCCTAAGGCAGGGACACAATGCAGCCAAGTTCTTTGCTAGGACATAATGGAAATGCTTTTTCTGTTACTTTTGCTCCAGTTCCCAATAAATTTCTAATTTCCACCTGAGACCATCTCAACGTGGACTTCACCATCTACATTTATATCAGTATTTTGGTCACAAACATTTAGCAAGTTTCTAGGATCTGCCAAACATTTTCATCCTTTACAGTCTTCCAACCTCTGCCTGTTACCTAATCTCAAAGCTGTTTCCACATTTTCATGTATCTTTATAGCACTACCCCACTTCTGAGACAAAATCTCTGTTTTAGTCAGTTCTTGCACTGCTATATAGAAATACCTGAGACTGGATAATTTATAAAGAGAAGAGATTTAATTGACTCACAGTTCCACAGGTTATAGAGGAAGCATGATTCTAGCATTTACTTGGCTTCTGGGGAGGCCTCAGGAAACTTACAATCATGGTGAAAGACAAAAGGAAGTGAGGCATCTCACGTGGTGGGAGCAGGAGCAAGAGAGAAGGGGGAGGTGCTATACACTTTCAAACAACTAGATCTCATGAGACCTTACTCACTATCATGAAAATAGCACCAAGGAAATGTTGCTAAACCATTCATGTAAAACCACCCCATGATCCAGTCATCCCTCAGCCAGGTCCCACCTCCAACATTGGGGATTACAATTCAACACGAGATTTGGGAGGGAACACAGATCCAAACCATGTCAGCTATTCTTCAGACCCCACTGGTGGCAACAGTGGACTGCACATGCTTATCTTTGTGTTCCAGGGTGGTGTATGCTGGTGTATGTTGGTAGTTACCAGCAGGCCAATTCTTGGGCCTCCAGGTAGTTTTCATGGATGCTGGTAGTGGCCACAGTGGGCTGGGAAGGTGAACAGGTTCTTGGGTCCCTCTACCATCATGAAAACACATGAAAATATAAAACTTACTGGTAAAGCAATTGCACAAAGCAGGAAGGGAAAGCACTCAAATGGTATCACTACTGAAATTCACCTAACCACAACAACAATCAATAAAATAAATGGAAAAGAACAAAGAATATATAAAACAACCAGAAACAATGAACAATATGACAGAAACATGAATTAAAATTTCCACTGAAAACATATCAAATGAATGAGATCATGTCCTTTGCAGGAACATGGATGGAGATAGAGGCCATTATCCTTAGCAGACTAACAAAGGGACAGAAAACCAAATACTACATGTTCTCACTTATAAGTGGAAGCTAAATGATGAGAACACATGGACACATAGAGGGGAAAACTACACACTGGAGCATATTGGAGGAGGTAGGGTGGAAGGAGGGAGAGGATCAGGAAAAATAGCTAATGGGTACCAGACTTAATACCTGAGTGATGAAATAATCTGTACAACAAACCCCTGTGACACGAGTTTACCTGTATAACAACATGCACATGTAGCACTTAAATTAAAATAAAAGTTAAAAAATAAAACAATGAAACCAAAACATGTAGAATGGCTAAATGAATTTTTTTAAACCGACATAATCTAATTATATGCTGCTTTTGAGTACCTCACCTTACTAGTAAAGACAAATGTAGAGTGAAAGTAAAGAAATGGAAAAAAAAATTCCATGTAAATGGAAACCAAAAGTGAGCAGGAATAGCTACACTTATATCAGGTAAACAGACTTTATGTCGAAAACAGTTAAAAAAAGAAAAAGAAAGACAAAGAAGGTCATTATATCACAATAAAGGGATTGATCCATCAAGAGGATACAACAATTCTAAACGTTTATGCACTCAAAACCAGAGCACCCAGATTCATAAAGCAAATATTGCTAGATCTAATGAAGGAGATTGACTGCAATGCAATCATAGTGGGGGACTTCTATAGCATATCGCACTCTCAGCATTAGATTGATCATAGACAGAAAATCAACAAAGAAACATTGGATTTAAACTGCATTTTAGACCAAAATGAACCTACCAGACATTTACAGAAATTTCTATGCAACAGCTGCAGAATATACATTCTTTTCATCAGCACATAGCACATTCTCCAAGATATAACATATGTTAGGCCACAAAACAAGTCTCAACAATTTTTTAAATATCAAAATTATATCAAATATCTCCTCAGATCATAATGGAATAGAACTAGAAATTGATACCAAGAGGAGCTTTGGAAACTATACAAATACATGGAAATTAAACAACATACTACTGAATGATGACTGAGTCAACAAAGAAATTAAGATGAAAATCAAAAAATGTCTTAAAAGACTGAAAATGGAAACAGAACACACAAAAACCTGTGGGTTACCAAAACACTACTAAGAGGGAAGTTTATAGCAATAAATGACTACATCAGAAAAGGAGAAAGATTACAAATTAACAATCTAACAATGCACCTCAAGCAGCCACAAAAGCAAGAAGAAACCCAACCCCAAATTAGCAGAAGAAAAGAAATAACAAAGATCAGAGCAGAGCTAAATGAAATAGGGACTAATAATACAATACAAAAGATCAATGAAACAAAAAATTGGTTCTTTGAAAACATAAATAAAATTGATACACCATAGCTAGATAACCAAGAAAACAAAAAACATAAACAAAATCAGAAATGAAAAAGGAAACATTACAACTGATATCACAGAGACACCAAAGATCATCAGAAACTATTGTGCACAACTACAAGCTGACAAACTAGAAAACCTAGCAGAAAAGCATAAATACAACCTACCAAGATTGAGTCAGGAAGGAATAGAAAACTGGAACAGACTAATAACTAGCAGCAAGTCTGAAGTGATAATAAAAATTCTCCCAGAAAGAAAAGTCCAGGACTGGATGGATTCACAGCTGAATTCTACCAAATGTACAAAGAAGTACTAATGCTTATCCTCCTGGAACCATTCCAGAGGAGGGAATGTTCCATAACTCATTCTATGTGGCCAACGTCAGCCTAATACCGAAACCAGACAAGGACAAAAAGAAAAAGAAAAAAGAAAACTACAGGCCAATATTCACAATGAACACAAACACAAAAATCCTCAACAAAATACCAACAAATCAAATGCAGCAGCACATCAAAAAGATAAAACACGACAATCAAATGAGATTTATAATGGAGATCTAAGGGATGGTTCAATATATGCAAATCAATAAACATGATATGTCACATCAACAGAATGAAGAAAAAACACTGTGTGATCATAGAAGCAGAAAAATCATTTGAGAAAATTCAATAGAAGCAGAAAAATTATTTGATAGAATTCAACATTGCTTCATAATGAAAACTCTGAACAAACTAGGCATAAAAGAAACATACCTCAAAATAACAAAGGCCATATATGACAAACACAGCAATATCTTTCTGAATGGGGAAAAGGTGAAAGCCTTTCCTCTGAGAACTGAAATGAGACAAGGATGCCCACTTTCATCATTCCTATTCTACATAGTACTGAAAGTTCTAGCCAGAGCAATAAGGCAAGAGAAAGAAATAACAAGCCTCCAAACTGGAAAAGAGGAAGTCAAATTGATCCTCTTTGTGATAGGATCTTTGACCAAAAAAAAAAAACAAAACAAAAAACTAAAGACTCCATCAAAAAACTATTAGCTTTGATAAATGAATTCAGTAATGTTACAGGGTAAAAAATCAACATACAAAACCCAGTAGTGTTTGTATATACCAGTAATTCTCTAGCTGAGAAAAAAATCAGAAAACCATTTACAATAGGCACAAATAATAAAATACTTAGTAATAAATTTAATCAAGGAGGTGAAAGATCTCTATAAGAGAAAACTGTAACACACCGATAAAAGAAATTGAAGAGGACACCAACAAATGGAAAACATCCCATGCTCATGGACTGGAAGATTAATAGCATTAAAATGATCATATTTTAATGCTATTAAAGTAATCTACAGAGTCAATGCAATCCCTATCAAAATACCAATGTCATTCTTCACAAAATTGGGAAAAAAATCCTAAAATTCATATGAAACCAAAAAAGAAGCCCAATAGCCAAAGCAATCCTGAGCAAAAAGAACAGAGCTGGATACATTACATTACCTGACTTCAAAATATATTACAAGGCACCAGTTGTGATGGCTCACACCTATAATCTCAGTGCTTTGTGAGGCCAAGGAAGGAGGTTTTATTGAGCTCAGGAGTTTGAAACCAGCCCAGGCAACATAGTGATACCCTGTCTCTACTAAATTAAAAAAAAAAAATCAGCTGGGTGTGGTGGCACTACACCCAACTACTTGGGAGGCTGAGGTGGGAGGATCACTTGAGTCCAAGAGACTGAGACTGCACTCCAGCCTGGATGACATAGTAAGACCTTGTCTCAAAACAAACAAACAAACAGAAAAATACAAGGCTATAGTATTGTATTCTTGCTATAAAAATAGATATATAGACCAATGGAACAGAATTGAGAACCCAGAAATAAAGCCACATACTTACAGCCAACTAATCTTCAGCAAAGCTGCCAAGAACATACATTGGCGAAAAGATACCCTCTTCAAAAAATTGTGCTGGGAGAATTGGATAATCATATGCACAAGAATGAAACTGGACCCCTATCTCAGCCTATACAAAAATCAACTCAAAATGAATTAAAGACATAAACATAAGACCCAAAACTATTAAAATACTAGAAGAAAACCTAAGGAAAACTCTCCTAGACATTGGCTTAGGCAAAGAATTTATGCCTAAGTCCTCAAAAGCACAGGCAACAGAACAAAAATACACAAACGGAACTTAAACTAAAAAGTGTTTAAAGTTTTCTGCACAGTAAAGAAATAATAGAGAAGAGATAATCTGTTGAATGGGAGAAAATATTTGCAAATTATTCATTTATCAGGGGACTAATACCCAGAATTTACAAGAACTCTAGCAATTCAACAGAAAACAAACAAACAAACAAACAATCCCCTTAAAAAATAGGCAAAGGACATGGATAGATGTTTCTCAAAGAAAACATACAAACAACCAACATGTATATGAAAAAATGCTCAACATCACTAATAATCAGATAAATAAAAATTAATACAGTGAGATATTACCTTACCTTAATGGTATTATTAAAAACACAAAAAATAACAGATGTTAGTGAGGATCCAGAGAAAAGGGAATTCGTATACACTGTTAGTGGGAATATAAGCTAGTACAGCCACTATAGCAAACAGTATAGAATTTTCTCAAAAAACCAAAATAGAAATACCATTTGACCCAGCAATCCCACTCTTGGAATCTACCCGAAGGAAAAGAAGTCATGATATCTAAGGAATACCTGCACTTGCATGTTTATTGCAGCACTATTTATAATAGCAATTAATCTAAGTGTCCATCAAAAGATGAATGAGTAAAGAAAGTATCATGTGTATATATATATATATATATATATATATATATATATAAAATAAAATTTTGTTTAGACATAATAAAGAATGAAATTGTATCATTTGGAGTAGGATAGATGGAACTGGAGGTTATTATGTTAAGTGAAATAAGACAGGCACAGAAAGACAGATCAGACATTTTTTCTCTCCTATGTAGGAGCTAAAAAATTTGATCACATGGAGGTAGGGAGTGAAAAGATAGATAACAGAGACTGGGAAGGGTGATTTGGCAGGGGGGATGAAGAGAAGTGGGTTAAAGGGTATAAACATACAGTAAGGTAGAAGGAATAAATTCAGTGTTTGATAGCAGAGCAGGATGACTATAGCTAACAAAAATATATTGCACTTGGGTGATGGACACCCTTAATATTCTGACTTGATCAATATGCATCTTATACATATAAAAAAATTTCACATGTATACCCCAAGTTTGTACCAAGAAAAACACCCAATAGACACTGTATTAATAGATCAATGTAGAAAGCAATAAATAGTTTTGGGACAATTGGTTATCCTGGTAGAGAAACCTAAAGTTAGGTCTCTCATTACATCATACACAAACACCATGTCCAAGTGGAATTAAGACTTAAATATGAAAGGCAAAGATATAATACTTTTAGAAGACAAATTAGGACAGTATATTCACAATATTCTAATGTAAAGGAGGAATTCTTTAAGCAAGGTATAAAAAGTTGGCCCATAAAATAAAAATAGGAAAATCTAATCCTGTTAGATGTCTGCTATTGAAAGACATTATCTAGAGAATGAAAAGAGAAATCACAAAGATCAACACAACATTTTGACAGATATACAAATGACTGCTATCCAGAGTATATTACAAATTCCTACAATTCTATAAGAAAAAAACGCACATTTCAACAGAAAAATGATCAAAACAGGCATTTAGTGAAAGAGAAATCAACTTCATTAGTGCTCATCATTTTTACGAATCAGAGAAATGCTTAATAAAATTACAATTTCATGCCCACTGAAGAGGCAAAAAATTAATTATGATAAATCCGAGTGTTAGAAAGGATGTGAAGCAATGAGATCTGTAACTCATTGTTAGCAGGAATATAATCTGATGTACATATTTTCAAAAACACTTTGGTATTACCTAGTAAAGTTAATACATGCATCTCTCAAATCCATCCCTTATCCCTCTAACTATGTAGCTTAAAGAAACTACATAGGTGTGTGAAAATACATGTATAAGAATGCTCTAGCAGTATTATGCCTAACAGCTCTGATTGGTAACTCTTCAAATGTCCATCAAAAGTAGAATAGATAAATTTTGGCATATTTATATAATGGAATATTACACAGCAGAAAAAAATGAACGATTGGCTATAACACGTATCAACATGGATGAATCTCAAAAACCATAATGATGATCAACAGAAATAAACTACTAAAACTCAGGCAGTATGGTTTCATTTATATTAAGAATAAAAACTAGCCAGACTAAGTATTAAATTCTAAGAGATACAGGCATACTCGGTAAACTATAAAGAAAAGCAGGAGTATGATTAATACAAAATTCAGATGTTTTTCTTGCAGGGAGGAGAGGGCAATGTAATTGAGAGAGGTACACAGAAGTCTTTAAGATACGGTAATGTTCTGTTTCTTATCCTGTGTGATGGCTGCACATTTCATTATTATTTTTTATACCCTGCAGATAAGATTTATTCATTTTTATATATGATATATTCCCCAATTAAATGAAAAGTCAGCTTTGTAATATTGTGGCCAAGACTGAATGACACAAGGCACATAAAGTGCCAGGCATCTAAGAAGTGCTCAATATGATGTGTCTAAATTTAAAAAATAAAATAATGCTTTCCTCAGGCCAGTACTAGGATTGGGAAAGGAGGGCACAGAGGGGTGGGCTGGAGACGGTGGGACATATTCTCATGAGCCCCCACGTGGGATGCAGAGACTCAGACATTGGCTGGAGTTCATCCAACACTTGAGGAATCTGCCAAGCGAAGCAAACAGACGCATTCCAGAGGATGGCATGTTTACAACTTCTTGGCCTGACACCACTGCCATAAAGGCAGCCAGCCCAAATCCCTTTCTTCTTATGAACTAATGAGCCCCAGGACATTATATTCTTCATGGGAGAAAATACTGTTTTTTAAAAGAAGATGAACTGCTTCACTGTGTCCCCTCCCCACCCACCAGCCCTGCAGAGACTTAGCAGGAAGTGATGTGGCCACTGGACAATGCTTATCCACCTCACCCCTGCCCATGGGTCTCAAAAACACTGGCTGAAAGCCATGCCTCACTGGTGGCTCTCAAGGTCTCTTAACAAACCTTAACTGAGCATCTGATAAGTGCTGGGCATTTTGCTAGACACAAGGTATTATGGGTTGAATTGTGTCCCCCCCAAAAGTTGTTGAAGTCCTAACCCCCAGTACCTATGAATGTGACCATATTTGGAAAGATCTTTGCAGATGATCACAGTAAGATGAGGTCATTAGGGTGGGTCCTAATATGAATGGTGTTCTTATAAAAATGGGACGTTTAGACATAGAGACAAGCACATGGGGAGAACGCTATAGGAAGATTAGAGGTATAGTGCCACAAATCATAGAACTTCCAGAAAGTAAGAAACAGCCTGCTACAGGCTGAATGTTTTTATCCCCACAAAATTCATATGCTGAAATCCTAACCCCTAATGTGATGGTATTAGGAGGTGGGACCTTTGGGACGTATTAGATCAGGAGGGCAAAGACATCACAAATGGGATCTGAGCCCTTATGAAAGGAGCCCCACAGAGCTTCCCCACCCCTTTTGCTATGTAAGGACATAGCAAGAAGATGGCCATCTGTGAACCAGAAAGTGAGCCCTCACCAGACACTGAATCTGTGACCACCTTGGTCATAGAGTTCCCTGCCTCCAGAACTGTGAGAAATACATTTGTGCTGTTCATAAGCCACCCAGCCTATAGCATTTTGTTATAGCAGCCTGAGTGGACTAAGACAGAAACCTGAGACAGATCCTTCTCTAATACCTTCAGAGGGAGCGTGGCCCTGCTCAAACCTTGATCTGAGACTTCTAACTTCCTGAACTGTGAGACAATAAATGTCTGTTGTTTAAGACACCCAGTTTGTGGCACTTTATTTTGGCAACCCTCAGAAACTAATACAAATGGGCTAAGACATGGAAAAAATTATGACTTCCTGCCCCCAAGAAGCTTACTGTTTTCTAAGGCCTGGAAAGAAACAGCTGTATTTTAAGAAGAATGAAATAAGTAAAATAACAAAAGGTAAAGGAGGCACCCTGGCTGTGCAGGCTAGAGAATTCATAATTCTCACTGTAGAGTACAATATGACACTTTACAGTTACTGATTTTTCTTTCACATATTCATTTAGTCACAGGGGGCTGTAGAATGCATTGGTTAAGTGGTTAAGCATATATTGGCTTTGAAGTCAAATAAATCCAAGTTCAAATTTTAGCTCAGTTGGTTTCTAGTCATGTGATACCAGGAATGTTATATAACTTCATTAGGGCTCATTTTCTCCATTTATAAGATGAGGATAATCGTTCCTATCTTGTAGAATCATTATATGGATTAAGTAACATAACGTATTGGAATATATGGTCATATATATACATACATGGCTTAATATGGTTCCTAACACATAATAAGCGTTCTATAAATGGAGATAGCTGCCTGGAACAGCAACAGCATCGTTATTCATCCAACACAAGATTATTATGTCTGCCTTTGAGCCCGATTCCATGCTCGGGATACAAAAACAAGGCAATGGACCAGGTGTGATGGCTCACGCCTATAACCCCAGCACTTTGAGAGGCTGAGGCGGACAGTTCACTTGAGGTCAAGAGTTGGAGATCAGCCTGGCTAACATGGCGAAACCCTGGGTGTGGTGGCGCACACCTGTAATCTGAGCTACTTGGGAGGCTGAGGCAGAAGAATCTCTTGAACCCAGGAGGCGGAGGTTGCAGTAAGCTGCGATCATGCCACTGCACTCCAGACTGGGTGACAGAGCCAGAGTCCATCTCAAAAGAAAAACAAAACAATAAAAAAAAAAAACAAGGCAATAGTTTCTGCCTCCATGGAGCTTACAGTCTAGTTCCTTCCTGTCCTGAAGACAGATGTGGAAGCTTACAATTATTTCAAAAATAGAATAAATACCGATAGCAGTAAGTGTCAACCTAGTTTGGGGTTTCCCATCTTGAATGATTAGGGTAGATGCAGAGAGGAGGTAATGCTTAAGGTGACTTTTGAAGGCTAAGAGTTTGTTGAGGAAAGGGCCATTCCAAGGAGGCGGAAGGAGTATGAACAAAGGAACGGAAGCTGGAGAGTATGGGCAACACTTGGAAAGGGCAAATAATCCAGGGCAGCAGAAGCACAGAATCCTGAGAGAGGAGAGGATCCTGGAAAGATAGGCCAGGGCCACATTGCAAGAAGCTTTATATGCCAGTTTAATTAAGTTTGATCTCATCTTTTGGCAATGAAGAGCTTTTAAGGGACTTTTTTGTTTTTCAATAATGTGTGGTAAGGAAGGGAGTGACATGGTAAGATTTAGACATACTGCTCTACCATTGGTGTGGATGGGAGAAAAGAGGCAGGGAACCAGTTAGGAGGTGGTTACCACATTAGTCAAGACTTCAAACTATAAAGATTAGAACTCAGTCAGTGGTTGGGGCATGGGTGGACTCGGTAAATAGAAGATAGTGTTAGTTGACATCTTTGATGCTTTGCAACTGCCAGGCATTTCTTGAACACCCTTCCTATGATTAGGGAATTTCCCAATTAGAGTCTGTCCTCCTCAAGGGAGAAGAGAGAAAATGATTTTCTCAGCCCTGGCAGGAGGGTGCAAGTGTGTGACCTGAGCTCTGCTCATCAGATGCCATCAGGACTTTGATTTGGAAGAGAAGGATGTGAAGAAGATATTGCACGGAATTCATTCTGAACAAGGATCTAGTGAGACACTGAGTCTCACTTTTCACCCCAGAGTGGGCATGCAGTCTGTAGCAGCAGCAGGATTTCTACTGGGTAGCCTGGCAGGGTGACTTCGGCATTGTTCCCGTCTGCAAAGTATCCAAGTCAGGTCCTTGGACTTTCCTGAAGATTCTACCTGCTACAAATTAATACATTCTTTTTTTTTTTCTTCAGCTAGCTAGAATGACTTTTGTTTTCTGCAACTTAGAACATGATCTGATACAAGTAGAAATGATGGCATTTGGTGATAAACTCGGAGCAACGAAGAGGGTGAAATTTAGACCATCCGTATCTCTCTTTTGGGTACCTGGGTGCATGATAGTGCTGCTAAGTAAACTTGGGAATGAGTGGGAAAAAGCAGCTTAGGGGAGTGACTGGGAAGTAGTAATGAGTTCAGTTTTCAAAACACTGAGTTTGAATTTTATTTGGAACATATGGGTCATAGGTGGTGGAAATATATGAACCTTGATATCAACAAGGAGGGCTAAAATCAGATTTTGGACTTGTCAGAATATATTTACCTATTAATTAACATTGAGCACTTACAATGGTCCAGACACTGAGGAAACAACAGTAAGACAAGATCCCTGCTCACATAAAACTTATGATCTAATGGGATAAATCAGAAATAAGTAAAAAGTCAATTAAAAAATGATCTCAAGAGTGATAAGCACTACCAAACAAACAAACAGAGCAGAATAAAGAGATAAAGGGTGATGGTTAAAACAGCTGTTTTAGAAAGAGTGTCCAGGGGAATCCCTCTCTGAGGAGATGACATTTGAACAGAATTAGGGAGTGAGCCCTGCCAAGTTTTGAGGACATGGAAAAACGTTCTAAGCAAAGAGAACAGCAAATGCAAAGAGAAAAATAAGCTGAGGGTGTTTAAGCAAGAGCAAGAAGGCTAATGTGGCCGTAGTGAAGTAAGAGGAGAGTGGTGGAAGATAATCTTGGAGAAGTAGGCAGGGACCAGATGACATAGAGTCTATATAGTTGATCACCATGAGAAATTTTCATTTCATTCCAAGTTTGGTAAGAAGCCATGAGGGGCTGGGCATGGTGGCTCACACTTGTAAACCCAGCACTTTGCGAGGCCAAGGCGCATGGATCACGAGGTCAAGAGATCGAGACCATCCTGACCAACATGGTGAAACCTTGTCTCTACTAAAAATACAAAAAATTAGCTGGGCATGGAGTCCCAGATGCTTGGGAGGCTGAGGCTCAGGAGGCTGAGGCAGGAGAATTGCTTGAATCTAGGAGGCACAGGTTGCAGTAAGCAAAGATCGTGTCACTGTACTCCAGCCTGGCGACAGAGCAAGAATCCATCTCAAAAAAAAAAAAAGAAGCCAGGAGGGGGCTCTGAGCAGGAACAGAAATGAGATGACTTATTCTTTTAACTATAACAGCTGCCTTGTGGGGTCTCTGGGGGTCGCAAGAGTGGAAGAAGGTAGATCAGTCAGGAAGCTAGTGCCTTAATCTATGCAGAAGATGATGGTGGCTTAGACTAAGAAGGTGATAAAAGTAGTGGTGTGGTGAGAAATTGTTGGATGCCAAGTATCTTTAGAAGGTATAACCAACAGGATTGCCAATGGAATTACTGTATTAGAGAGAGAGAAATCTAGGATGATACCATGTTTTTGGCCTAAGGATGAGGTGACCAGTGGTGTGATTTAATGAGGTGGGAGAGGACAGGGTTGGAGCTTGGTAGTGGAAATCAAATATTTTGACTTGAATATTAGTTGAAAATGACTATTAGACACCAAAATTGAAAAGCTGAAACTAGAGTTATCAATTTGGAAATCATTAACTCAGAAACAGTATTCAGACACAGAACCAGGTGAGGTCACTGGGGAACAGGATGGGATTAGCCATCCACAGGACTAAATGAAGTCACCAGACAGTAAGTGTGGATAGAGAAGACGACTTAGGACTGAGCCTTTTGGTCATGCCTATGGGTAGCATTTGAGCAGATGAGAAGGAACTAATTTCTATTGATGAATAAAAGAATAGCGAGTCTCCAAGTATTCTTTTACTCATTGATAAAAACTAGCTCCTTCTGTGGAGACCATGGTGTTTCATGAGTCAAAAAAAATGGTAGTTTCAAAATGGAAGGCAGTAACCAGTCATTTCTTATCTTGCTGAGAGATGGAGTGAAGAAAGATCCTAAGAACTGACCACTGGAACGTAGAGGTTGCTGCTGGGATCTGGACGAGTACAGTTTAAATGGCGTGGTAGGGATGATAGACTAATTAGAGTGGGTTCAAGAGTGAGCAGAAAGTGCAAAAGTGAGATCAGCAAGAACAGAGCTCTAACAAGAGGTAGTGTCAAGGGTGGAGACAAATGGTTAAGGAAGTAGCTGAAATGGGAGGCACAGCTGAGATCGCCCAGAGAAAATGCATAGGCAATGAGAAAAGAGCTGGAGATAGAACCTTAGGAAACACCAGGAAATGAAGACAATTTCCTCAGAAGATAGATGGAGATAGGAGGAGAAGCAGGAAAGTACCATGGCCCAGAAACCAAGAAAGGAAACGTTGTAAGAGGAGGTGGTCAACAAAGTCGTATGTTGCAGGTAGCCCAGATAAAAAGGACTTCTGGAATTGGCTGTTAAGAAGTTCTTGGTGATCTTAACAGAGGTAATTTCAATTGTGGTGAAGGTAGAGGCCAGAGTGTGTTCTGTCTGGAAGGAACAGAGGTGAGGAATGGAAAGAATAAACTCAGACCACTCTTTCAGAAGGAGAGAAAACTGCTATAAGAAGGCACTGTTGAGGGAATTTTTATTTTTCAGTAACAGGGATTTCAGCATAAACATATGCTGAGAGGTAGGAGCAGATGGAAGTGCAGAAGTAAAGGGTGATGGTGGATGGAGGTAGGAGGAGATGGGGTTTAGACCACAGGGTGCAGGACTTACCCTGAAGGAGGGACAACTCTTTCAAGGTAAGAGGAAGGAGGCAAAGATGGCAAAAGATGCAGATAATGGTCCGAGAGGCAGGAAGCTCTTACTTGATGGCCTCTATGTTCTCCCTGAAATAGGAGGCAAGACTCGGTGATGGTGGGGGGGCTGGGATGGGGGATGGTAGGGGGAGATGGGGTGGGGTTAATAAGAAGAATGTGGAAAAGAGAGCTTCAAGGGTGCTACCTCAGTGTGTTCACAAATACCATTATATACCTAACTTTTTGGTGTTTGTCTGTCTGTCCAAGCAAACCTCCCAACTCCATCTCTTTCCCTTTCCCTTCCTCTGCAAATCCCTTCTCAAATCCCACCTGCAGCTGTGGGGAAGCTTCCTGTCATGAGTGAGTTATGGAAGAAATCTTTATCTTTCCTCTCTGGTGCAAGTTTTTCCCCAGGAGGCCTGTACTAAGCCCACCACAAGCAAAACATAGAAAATAGAAAAAGTAGAAAACCAAGGCAAGAAATTTTCAAGACAAGTACATTGCAATGAATTATAAATTTAAAAATTGTAAGTTGAATGGTTGCTGGGTGTGGTGGCACATGCCTGTAATCCCAGCTATTCAGGAGGCTGAGGCACAAGAATCGCTTGAACCTGGGAGGTGGAGGTTGCAGTGAGCTGAGATCGTGCCACTGTACTCCAGCCTGGGCGACAGAGCTAGACTCCGTCTCAAAAAAAAAAAAAAAAAGAAAAGAAAAGAAAAATAATCATAAGTTGAATGAGTACTTAATAAGTATGTGCTACATATTTTAGGATTTAAATTTCTGTAAGGCAGCAGTTATTTTTGTTTTGTGTCTCCTTAGAAGGTAGTTTAGAGAAGTGGCCTTGGAAGTCCACTTCTTGGGCCCAGATTAGAAATGAGTAATCTTGGGTTAGCTACTAAATCTCTCAGTGCCTTAGTGTCCTCATCTGTAAATGGGAACTGTAACAGCACTGCCCTCTTAGGACTGTTGTGGAGATTAAATGACTGAGTGTGTGTAAAGCCCTTAGAATTGTGCTTGTGTTGAAAGCAGTCAATAACTGATAGCTGTTAGAGTTATAAATTCTGTAAGAATGCAGGCAGATTTTGGACCCCACAAAGGAAATGCTCAAGAAGAGACTAAAATACTTCTAAAAAATGTTGTAGGGAGAGTAGAATATTGTATTTCGGTGAAAGTGGGGGTATTGAATCTAGCACCTAATCTTGGATTCTTTTTTTGTTCTGTGAAAAAATTCCTTTGCTGCATGGGAATGCAATGTGTTGCCCTAAAGGGTGAGGTTAGTGAACAGGGAACTTCTCAGTCCCCATTCGGTGCCATCTCCTTTCTTGAGAGGTTTATTCTTGTTGCAGATGCCCAATGATGTGCTGTGCTTCCTGCTATCTGAGTTCCCTCTGCCCCTCCACTTCTATTTGGCGAAGTCCTTATGCCACATAACACACCCCTCCCCGTCAACTTGAAAAATAACCTATCCTGATTTCCAATTCTTCAGGTGAACTGTCCATCAGCTAGCTGACTAGAAGGACTAATCTAGCATACTTCCTTCCAGGCAACATTTGCTTTTAACAGAGGCCACTCTGAAGAGGTAGCAGGGCTTAGTGGTTATGGGCACATTAAGTGAGGGAGGAGACTGCCGCCCACACTGGAGAGAGCAGTGGGGTTTGGGAAGTTACAGGTCCCCATGGCCCATCCTGCTTGGAGCCCTTTGGAGAGTTTTTCTAGAAGGGATGATGTCTATCAAGACTCCAAACCTTAGAAAATAGGAAATGACATTTGTCCACCTCATGGGAGTGCATCCTGCTTGTTGATAGCGTTGGACTCTAATTTCTCTGGAGAGATGGGATCAACTCTTCAGGTCTGAGAATAAGAAGAGCAAAACATCTTTGAAGCTATTTTTGAATGTTGTTCTGTTATTCTGAGGTAGACCTTATAACCCCGATGGTCAATGTGTGTGATTTGCAAAAAACACGTATCATAGAGCCTAGCCATTGTCGCCCTCTCATCACTTCATGGTGTCATCTCCAGGTGCTTCCTTCCAGAAGTAACTAGGCAAGATATCACCCTCTTTCTGCCCCTCATTTACTGAGACTGTGAGGAGGGTGGTCCTTTTCTAAGTATAACTGGGAGGAGGGGGTCTCACAAGGGGAAATCTCTACACTTTGCCTGGGTCTTCATATAACTAAGAGAGCAGCCAATAAAACGTTCATGTCCTCTGCCTAAAGAGATCAGACAGCCAAATATAATGCACCATTCCCACCTGAATCCTGAAAGGGGGGTGGAAGAAAAGAATTGTAGAAGATATTTTGAGACAATTGAAGAAAGTTGAATATGGATTGTATAATAGATCCGTGCTGCTTGGAGTGTGGGTTGTGGCCCAGCAGTGGTGGCAGTGTCACCTGGGAGCTTGTCAGAAGTGAAAAATTCCAGCCCCCTCCAAGTGATTTATTTGAGAAGTATTATATTAGATAATATTACTATGCCAGTGTTACATTTCTGGTATGTGAGAATGGTATGGCAGGAGAATGTCCTTTTGTGATGAATGGGGGTGTGTGTGTGTGTACACATACTCCTTCTAAGTAGAAGAATTCAGTCTGCAGTCCACAGAGCCCTGAAGGCGAGGCCTTCAAGGGAACTGGACCCAAGACTCTTGGGTGGCACCATGGATTGTCCTGTGGAAACCATTAGAATCTTCTGGGCTGGATAGACTTGGATGGAGATTTGTGCTACATCAGGAAGAGGAAGAATGCTGGAGGTAGACAAACCTCCGAGGGATGAGGCGCTTGAGTCCTGAAGGTACCTAGGGATTCATTCCCACTATGGGACAGCAAGTCAACAGGTTAGGATTTTGGGTGTGTCCCCTAGACTCGGTGGGGACTTTTTTTCCCCCTTGTTGGATGACACAGTTTAAAATTCCTTTCTTCATATGCTGTAATTCCCTTTGGTTCTCCCCAGCCCTTTATCAAGGTCAGACACACCCCTACAACTTTGTGTGTTGTTGACAAGAGAAAAGTGAGACCTGCCCTGTGTTCACAGCCCTCTGTGGAGCCCTTTACAGAGGTAGCAGCATCACTCCAAGGGGTGGAGGTCAATGGGCTGCAGGCTGCATTTGCCAGGAGTTGAGTCGTTTCCAGCTCCTGGTCTCCTTTAAGTGTCTCTGTCTCCTGGGCAGATATGAGCATTGTATTCAGAATTACTAATCTTTTCTAGGACCTTTTCTCTAAATGCCAAATCACAAAAGGAAAAGTGGTGAGGATGAACCTTCCGCAAACCCCACATTTCTGTAGCTCTAGAGGATATTGACTCATGGTGGAGCATTTATTTCAAATAAAAAACAGCACAAACCAAAAAGACTTGAGGAAGTACCTCCTCCCACTCTTGTTTCCAAATTCCATTCAGGTTTGGAACTTTTTGAACAATTTTTATTTTGACACATGAAAAGGTAGAAGAATCCAGCCTCTTTCTGCTAACAGTAGACATAAAGATAAGCATCTCTCCACAAAGGTACAGGATTATGTTACTTTTCTGGAATCCTGGTAGCCAATTCAAGTTGTTTTTGAAGCACAATGCTACCCATGAGGCCCAAACCAAAAGAACCAGACATTCCAGATTGACTCAAATAATTCCATTTTTTAAATGTAATGTTCTGGCACTTCTGTGATTTCCATATTTGTTCCAGTTTTCATCACACCCTGTGATATTGACTGGCAAGACCAAGAACAAAATGCTTCTTTGAGTAACTCGGCTGCCTTCCTACCTTGAGGCTGTCAGGTATGCGATGTAGTTTGTTGGGAATTAAAGGAAAACAAAATTTCCACTCAAGAATTTAATTCTCTTTCAACAAACATAAAGAGAGGAAAAATTGTTTTGTGGTTTATTGTGGGGAAGGGAACTCTGACAAAAAACAAAGGAAGGAAATTCTCAATGGAAACTATGGATCTTTTATGAACTTTTCACTTCTGCATGATTAGAGAATTATTAAAAGCCAAAATAAAACCTATTTTTTTCTCACTGTGTCTTATCCAAGTATGTAGTAGGGAGAAAAATGACATTAGCAACTATTGAGCCACACAACTCTCAAATACATAGTAACTTGGCTTTGAAGGCAAGTCACAATGCTTCTAGAAAACCCCAAGATGGGAAGATTAAATTCTTTTCATTCCATTTGGAACTACTTGGAAACATTCACAGCTTGGAGCTGGGATGTCCATTCTATAGTCCACGGAGTTAGCTGTGTTGTCTCTGACTCCACAAAACATGAGTTTCTAATTGAACTAGGAAAGAGCTCTCCTGTACTGTGTCTGGTCTGTGGAGGCCAGACTTTATCAGTTTTTGGTACTCTGTGATAATTAACCTTTTCAAACACACTTGTCAGAATTATTCCCTAAAACACACTTGATAAATGGGCTTAGCAAGACCAGTATGTCTTGAATAACTCAAATTAGTCCCTGATGACTATCTTTTCAGTTAAAATATAAATTTAAACAAAATGTAAATGTAAACATATTTCCAACTCAGATATCCATTTAAAGCACTGAAGCACATCCTAGCACTAAGTTCTTTATTATTTTTGACGTTTATGACTTTTGTGTTTGTTGGAAACAAGTAAGTTCTCAGGTGGCTGTATCTGTTCTTTATATTTATAACTCTTTTGTATTTGTTGGAAATAAACAAGTTCTCAATTTTTTATCTGTAAAATAAAATAAGACCTGTTTCATGAGGATCTTAGGATAATTAAATAAGATAACAGACATATAAAGTAGTGATCACATAGCAAGTGTTCTATAAATGTTATGACTTAATTCCTTTAGCTCTGTGGTAGACATACAGAGATTTGGGGAGATGATTTAAGTATATTAATTTTTATCTGTTTTCTAGTTAATATCTTTGCTTTTCATTATAAATTAGCAATTCATAGCTTAATTTTTGTGTGTTAGTTAACTTACAAAATTTAGGCCTTTTCGCGATTTGCTTTCAAGACCCTCTGCTCTTTGGGTCCTATTGTACTCCACCCTTTTCGTGCTCCCAATTCATCAGTCCCCATCCTGTCCTTTCACACATTCCACAGTTTCTTGTGTCATGTTTCCCCTGTCTAAAAACTTCTTTTCCATTTCCCTTTATTATAATCTCATTCTTCCTTTAAGGCCCAGTTCGATCATTCTTTTCTTCTACAAAGTCACTTCTGATTTCTTTGGTCCAAAAATAATGTCTCCCTCATAGTCATTCTCATGAAATTGAGAAAATTTTTAAACAAGTTTATATTTAGAAGAGGGCTAGATTTACAGAAAACTTGCACAGAGATTTCCCACATACTCCTTAGCAAGTTTCCCCCAATGTTCACGTCTTATATTACTATGGTACATTTATCACAACTAAAAATCTAATATTGGTTTGCACACTGAACACTTGTACTTACATTGTAGCTGACTATTAACTGTAAAATCCTTGAAATTAGGCTGTGTGGCCCTTAGTTTACTCATTTCTGCAATACATACAGTTTTTGCTTACCATTGAGAACCAAGTGGGAACTAAAACAATGTTTGTTGAATGAAAGAACAATCGCTCTCATTGTCTTAATTGCCTATCGCCACAAAGTCTCTGTTTAAGTGTTTTGTGTATGTAGAACATAAATACAGAAAAATGTGATTATAAGTATAGAGCTCAGTGATTTTTCACAACCTGAACATACTCATACAATTATCACCTGGATCTTCAAATAGAATGTTTCCTGCATCACAGAAGACCTTCCATGTGCTCCTTCCAGTAACAACTGTCCTCCAGCTTCACGTCTTATATTGCCCTTAGTTTAAGTTCAGTAATGTGACACAGTGTCATAGTTCATGCTTATAATGTGACCTAGTTTTATATTGTTATCATGCCCATCAAAGTGGCTTGAATCTACCTATTTAAAAAATTCACTGCTTGGTTAAAGGAAGTACAACGCAGTAGATTTTCCAGTAGTCAAACAATGTCCATTGTCTTTGTAGTTTATATAGTTTCTGCATTAAAGCCTAGCTTATGGTTGGGTGTACCCACTTTGGACCAAAAGACAATTCCATTTCTGACAACATCATTGAGGCCAGTGTAGGAAGTAGGACATAAACCATTTTCATTTCTGTTCCCTTAGAAACACATGGAACAAAATAAAGTTTGCCAAATGGAAATATACAAAACCACTGGGGAAATAAATGTTATTTTTAACCTTCTAAGAGACTATCACAAGTAATTGGGAGGAGAGTGGAAAGAATTCAAAAAGCAGATGACCTTTTAACAGGCAGAACATAGCAGGGTCAGCAAGTGTCTAGAGAATGTTGTGACTCGGAGAAGGGATGCTGAGAGCCCAAGCCTGGAGGGACTGATCTCACCGGCTATGACGAGAATGGAGCTAGCTTCTTCCCAATCCTATGTGAACTGGATAGCCAGAAGGGAACCTTCCTCCAGCAATGGAAACAGTGAGAATCCCTGGGTACTAAACAAAGGAGCAGGATTGGAGAGCTAAGAGCTAGTGGGTTTGTGGCGGGAAGCCAGGTCTGGAGTGTTGCCCTCAGCAGGCTGGGTTTTCTCTACTCTTTGAGCAAATATCACTCTATGGAGATACGGTCGCCTACCTGCATTCTAGGTGGAGACCACAGTGGTGAGGAAGTGGGTTAGAAGGAGGATGATAGCCATACCGTCAGTAGAGGGAGCTGTTCCGGGAAGGAGAAAGGGACACAGGCACATCTTCTGCGTTCAGAGGGAAAAGAAAGCCACCACAGCCAGTCTCTCCCTTTTGAAGTTATATCACTGCTTCACTGCCATTCTCAGGTGGCTCAAGAATGGACAGCTACTTTGTAAAGTATGTGCCAATTACACAAAATTGCCTACTTTGTCATGCAAATTTAAATCAAGGCAAAACTGGGTGCGGTGGCTCACGCCTGTAATCCCAGCGCTTTGGAAGGCTGAGGTGGGCGGATCGTGAGGTCAGGAGTTCAAGATCAGACTGACCAACATGGTGAAACCTCGTCTCTACTAAAAATACAAAAATTAGCTGGGCGTGGTGGCACATGCCTGTAATCCCAGCTACTCAGGAAGCTGAGGCAGAAGAATCACTTGAACCCGGGAGGTGGAGGTTGCAGTGAGCCAAGATTGTGCCACTGCACTCCAGCCTGGTGACTTTTTTTTTCTCTCTCTCAAAAAAAAAAAGTAGTATAGTTGCATGCCCTTTACTAACCAAGCTAACCAATATTCTCAAACCACCAGCCTTTCTCCCACCATCACCTTCCGTTACCAAAACTTACTTTTTTTTTCCTTTTTCCTGTAACCTCATTTTAGAAGTGAACAGCTTTCAATTATGGTGATTTGCAGGAGATAAATAGAAGTAGTCTCATGCCAGACCTCACAGAGAAGTTTTGGATGGGCCGAGCACGGTGGCTCACACCTGTAATCCCACTTTTGGAGGCTGAGGCGGGCAGATTGCCTGAGCTCAGCAGGAGTTCGAGAACAGCCTGAGCAACATGGTGAAACCCCCATCTCTACAAAAAGTATAAAAATTACCTGGGCGTGGTGTGTGCCTGCAGTCCAAGCTACAGGCTTTGGGCTGAGGCGGGAGCATTTTTTGAACACAGGAGGTCAAGGCTGCAATGAGCTGAGATCCCCACTGGACTCCAGCCTGGGTGACAGAGCGAGATCCCATCTTAAAGAAGAGACAGAGAGAAGATCAGGATGGTTCACGTCCTCTGCTTATCCTAGATATCTAGAATCTTACAGAAACCTTATATTACTCTTTCATGAAGTGGAAAAAGGACTTTGGAGAAGGAGGGCAGATCACAAGGCAGAAAATGCACTAAATAGCGTGACTCTTTCTTCACTTAGGCCCAGTTCTTTCTCCTGTACTTCTCTAGACTTTTAGTAAAAGAAAAAAGGACATTAGAGCTTGGACTAACAGAATTAAAATGGCACGTTCAACATCAGTGTTCCAAAAATCATCAGCCATTTATCTTCATGGGGAGTTCTTCCTTTAAATGCCAGCTGACTGTCTCCCCTCTTTCTCATTCTACCTTCTGCCATCAGCCTCCATTCCCACTACAAAAATCTCCACCTCCCATTCAGGTCAGGGCCTTCCTTCACAGGCACAAAAGCTCAGCCTGCATACAATCAGCTTCTCCCCAGGTTCTCTACCATTAGCAGTAGGAAAAGAGCGGAAGCTTTCAAGTTTTGTTCACAATTTGACATATATTTGATCAAATTTTTAGTTGGGGCTTGTATGTTCCAACAACCATCAAACCCTGGCAAACATAAGGGTAAAGGGATGGTCTACGTCTTACTTACTAGTAAAAACTGGGAACATCTTAGATGCTCATAAATGGAAATAATATTTAAGTACTTGATGATACCTCCACTAGAGACTTTTTATGACCTTTAAAGCAATGTTTGAAAAAAGCACAAAAAAAGTTTCTGCCACAATATTAAGTGAAAAAGGTAGGCTACAAAATGATATGACTAAATGATGTTAAAAATCTGAAGATCTGCTGCAAAGAAAGGGGGTGCAGGGGAGACAGGAAGGAAATGCATCAAAATTAACAGAGGTTGAGTCTAGAGGGTGTGGGGCTTTGGGTGATTACTCTTTTCTTTGTAATTTTCCACGCTTTAAAAGAGCATGTCCTACTTTTATAATTACGGAAAAAAGAAAGAAAACCTTGAGTTTTTGCATTTAACCAGTCCGCAAAAGCAATAAACAAGACGCGCTGCGGCTGGGGAACCCTGCGTTCCAGGGGCCGGCAGAGCGATCTGGCCGTCGCCTGTGGGAGGGGCGGGGTCCCCGGGACGGCCTCCCGGACCCGGGCCCCCAGGCGGCCCGCAGTCCTCAAAGAGGAGCCTGTTTTATCTCTGAGCAGAGATGACGTCACCCTAAGGAAACCAGAAAGTGCTGATTAATCATGAAGTCAGGACTAATCCCTGAAAAGAAGTCGGGTCGGGGCGAGGCGCAAGAGTGCCCCAGACGAGATTGCAATCTCAGACGCCGCGACACGGCTGGGGTCTGGCCGGTCCCGCCCAGCCAGGACGCCGCTGTGCCCCGCCTCCAAAGTCTGGCCCGCCCCTCCCCCACCTCACGTCGCCCCGCTTCCCGTCTCCCCCGCGCACTCCCTGCCTCCCGCCTCCCGCCTCCCGCCTCCCGCCTCCCGCCTCCCGGAGGTTTCTCCGGCCCGCGGCCTGGGTAGCGCATGCGCAGCGGCGGGCGGTCTGCTCCCGACCCTGGCAGCCCGCTCACTGCCGGTGGCCCGCAGCGGTCCCTCCCCCGGCAGGTTCTGCTTGTACCGTGCAGTGGTCGCGCACCGACTAGTTGTGCTTTTAAAGATGATTATCACCATGGCGGTGAGACAGTAGTTTGGCTGAGACCTGTTCCAGTACCCGGGCCAAAAAGGGTGAATTAGATCCTGCACCGTCACTGGAAGCCACTTCGAGAGGGAGACCATGCTTCTCAAAGTGTGGGTTTCACAGCCGCCAGTTTTATGGAGATTTGTACTATAGTCACATGTTATTCACGATCTTATTTTTCTTACAGTTGGTTAAAGGATTTCATCCATTACTAGAACACTGCAATCCGCTTACAGTTGATTAAGGGATTTCATCCATTACTAGAACACTGCAATCCGCAGCCTTGGGGGTAACCGGGAGGCTCTGCGCCCGCTGCTGAGGGGTGGCGAGGCCCCAGGTCTGGAGCCAGGCTGGAGGCGGCCATGCCCCATGGCCCTTGTGATGAGAGACAGAAGGGAAAACCGTGGGCGTCTAGCAGCCCTGTGGCAGAACAGGTTGCTCATCCCTGGGGAGTCCTCCGAGGGATAAAGGACCTTGAACTCATCTGTCTTTCTTTGCGAAAGCCCTCACACCCGTCCTGAGATAATTTGCATAAAAGCTATCTGTGCCCTGGAGGAGAAAAGAAAGTGATTAAAAGAAGGTGGGGAGAGGGGTGGTCTGAGATGTCAGTAAGGATATTGGGCTGCGAAATACTTTGGTCTTATAAGTGGCTCTGCAGTATCTTCTAAGAAGAATCCTCTGTGAGGCCAGCCTCTTTTTTTTAGGCTGGTCAAGCAGAAAAGAATGGAAGTCCATTCACTGAGAAACCACTCGGCCCCGAGGGACACCTCCATCTTGCCTTCACAGCATTTCCTCTTGCAACAGGTTCTTAGATTAACTTGGCCTCGCGGTCAGTCTTGAAGGAGCTCCCACATGAGCCCTGGCAGCTCAGCGCCTAGATGCCCCATCCTGTGTTTGTCTAGTTGATTAGGCAAGTGTTAATCAGTGAACCACAAAGGCCCATGGTCCAGTGGGCAGGGTGTAAGAAAGTACCTGGAACACAGAGATGAAGGGAGTTAGAGCTGGAGTTTGGGCCAGCACGGCGCCTCTCAACAATACCTGAGACATACTGCTCTGCTCATTTGTTTTAATCACATCAAGAATTGTCACAATCTTTCTGTTTTTTCTTTACAAAACAAAGGTCTCACTAGGGTTGCTTCATGAAGTTCACCAGTACAGTAAGTGCTACAGCATGTTAGATTGCCTTGGCAGGGAGAAGGGCCTTTTATCTACTTTTGATCACTGTTGGAGTCTCAGGCCTTTAAATCTTTTGAACTCAAATCCATTGTCCACACTAACGGCTACTGATTCTACAACCCCTATTCTCGCTTGATTGTATTTCTTTGGATGAAATATGATATCTTTAATGTTTTTTGGGCTCAAGGGGCTGAGTGTGGGGAGAAGAGGCTCCTAAGCCACAATCAGCAACTTGATTCCCTGTCACCTGTTTGGAGCTTATGGTAACCAGAGTCCACAACTAACTGGATTTAGGAGAAACAGCAGCAGGTTTATGTAGCTCAGAAAGACAGTCCAGTGTCAAGACATGGGAGGAATGAATAGATAGGGATGTTTGGTAGCTGCTCAAATCAGAGCTTCTCAAACTGATGTTTATCATCAGAATTACCCAGGAAGCTTTAAAAAGCATTGAGTCCCAGAGTTGGGAGTGGGACAGACATCTGTGTTTTTCGAAGTTTTTGAGTGATTCTAACATCAGCCAAAGCAGGGCCTCTGGCTTATGGCTTGGGCCACCTCAAATCAGCAGCAGCACCCAGCTTTTGCAACACAGCATACATGGGATTGGGGTTGCTTTAGAACCATAGAAGACTGATCCCTGGGGAGCCCTCTGAGGGATGAAGCTAAGAGCTTCCTGGGTTTTAGGGATACGTTTGGCTCAGTCTTCTAAAATTGTAGCCCTGCTCCTGGAGATGGCCTTAAGACCTGGGACTCAGAGCAGAAGGGATTTGGAAAGAGGACAGAAGCGTCTAATCTCCTGAGTAACCAGTAGGAAAAGCTTAACAGGTACATAAAGCACCAAGAGAGGGTTTGGGGCTCTGGTACAAGAACCACCAGTGGTGAGAGTAACAGGAGAATCCAAGCAGGCTGCACAGCTCTGCTGAGCATACATCCATTTGGTTCCCTGCTCAGCCAGCAAAGAAGAGTGTAAGGTAAAGTTTATAGGAGCCTGGAACCCAATATTAGACAAGGCTTCTATACTCAAGCATTGGTTGAAGGAGGAAATAATATTAATAATAGATATTACTAAATGAATGCTGTCGTGATTAGCATTTATTGATCATTGTACAAATCACTTTAAACTCAGAAAGTTTAAGTATATCCTCTAAGGACTCCCAGCTAGTTGGTGGCAGGGACAGAATTTGAACAAAAGGTCAGAGTGTGAGCTCTTTTGATGTCTGATTTCCCATTTCACAGGCCTGTTTACTTCTAGAAGGGAGTTGAACACAAATTGAAGAGTCGGAGTGATGGTGAGACCAGCTCAGGGAGTAATTGTAGTAATGCTAAAAAATGCAAAGTGGAATTAATTTTAAAACTCACATCTTACGTATTTCCATTGTTGTTTCAATTTAGTTGCTCATAGTCTGAGATCTTAGTAGGTCCATGACATCTTAATGCCAACCTGAGGATTAGGTAGGAACATAATAAACAAGGCAATGGACGTAGGGGATGATTAGGTTCTAAATCATATTTTAATAAACAACTATTCATACTTTTCCAGAATCATTTAAAGGGAAACCAGAGTAATTTTGTTAGTAAAACCATCACATTTTAGCAATGTCCTTGAAGTGCTCACCAACACTCAGTTTGAGTAGATTGGCAGTGAGTTGAAAATCGTGTCATCCTTGTAATACAGACTTGAGAGTCCAGTGAGGAAAGAGTGAAGGAAATGACAAAGCACCCTTTGGAGGACGGTGACAGAAATGTACGTATGAAAATAATCATACCTTGGGGATCTTAGAGGGCCTGCACGCACTACCGATTACTCAACCGTTGTAAGGTCTCCCAGCATTAATCCATCTTGGCAGTAGGAAGGACATTACCAAATGACTACATTGCCTGCTGGCTTCTTCCAAGCTCCTGGCTGGAAAAGCAAATGAGTGCATATTCACCCTGGAAGATGGAATTGTTTCCTGTATAGAGTTTACTTCATGGAGGTTCTTCAGGCAAGTAAACCAGCATATGAAATATTTTTTGTGGACCACATTCCAATAACTTCTGGAGCATCTAAATGCTGTCTTGGAAGCAGTTTCCTTAGGGTTTAACCAAGCATTAAACCAAGGTCAATGACAACCTAGGCCATTTTCTAGTTCTACAGTAATTCTAGAGGAAAAACTACTTGGTGTTTGAAGGTGCTTTAACGTTTCTAGGTCAATATTTACTTTACTTCCTGCATATAAGGTGGTTGGAGAAAAAGTGCAGTTATAAAAAAACAAAATAAAACCAATCCCCCCTCCCCTCCCATTGGTGGGATAAGTTATTACTTACCAACAGTAAAAAAAAACAGAGGATTAAAGACAAAGAGAGCTGGCATTCATATGTTGGAAGTCTCCTTTGAATACCACAGATTTTCAGATGGCTGCCTTTTCTTCAGGTGGTTCTTGATGGGATTGTCAGGAGGCAAAAAAGGCCCTATTATTAAACAAATCTCAGGACACATCGAGTGTTTGGATAGTTAAAGGGAGTACAGGAGAGCTACCATGCACAAGAGAGGTGAATGTACCATTCCAGCACACTGCCACCCTTTGTTAACATAGAGGTTTTCTTTGGAGAGAGACGCTAAATACATTATCCACATTATGCATACGGAGAGGGTTTACCCAGGAACTTAAGGCAGGTCATGGACCGTATTAGAATGTCATCCAGGAACCCAATGATGCCCCAGCCCAGTAGGTCATAAAGAGCTCATTCTTCAACCTGGGACCATCATCAACCTGTAGAAGAGACACTAGCTACTTGTCAGGCCCACAGGGCTGGGAAGAATGTCTGTTCCTCATTTCACTAGGTGGCCATTGGATTGCAAGATTGGTGAAGGACCATCTTCCCTAGAGTGCTTCAGAAAGTAGGGAGCCAGAAGCAGAGGGCTGTAGTTGAGTGACTGCACTGAAGTCTCTTTAGTTCCTACGTAGGCTGACTTCTAGGTCTTTTTAATGAACAAGTCATGGGCCTCTGCAGATGACATGGAACAACATATGGCTCAAGTCACAGATGTCACTAAATAGAGAATGCTGTGCCCTAAGTTTTTACAGGAAGACAAGTATTTGACTGGAATCTTTGCTGTGGGAAACAGTGAAGTAGTACAGGTTAAGACATGTGGAACACACAGCACCTGCAGCTCCCACTTGCTAAATCCCTTAGCTCCGCGGACCATTTTATCTCAGGAAGGACTGACCAGATTCTTCAGAACTGAAGTCTAAGAAGGGAGTCCACAGAAAACAGGTGCAGGACAAAAATTGCTGGTACCAAAGGGAGGAAGAGAATCAGGATTAAGAGAGGGCAAAGAGTTCCAAGAAGGTAGACTTGGATTTGGCAGGAAGAACAGCATGAGTGATTTTTGAGAGAGCCGTTTAACAGAATTTCCATAGGAGTCTAAGGAGCATTTGGGCTGGCTAGTAAATGCAGAAGACTGACAGTGAAGCGGGAGGGAGGAGGAGCTGAGCAAGTGAGCACTGCACAAGGGTGCCACATCTAAATAAAGGGCATAATTCGTATCACAAACAACATAGCTTTGATATTTAGCATGACCATTTTTTTTGCAGATTTAGTAGTGTTTCTTTTTAACAAAGTCAGTATATTATCACAATTTCCTGACATATGGAAGTAAAATGCCTTGGGGACCGGGTAACGTTTTCTAATTCATACAAAGATAGCCTATGGGCTAGCAATACTCTTGAGGCAAAAAAGCCCAAAAGCCTCAAAAGCCGTTCCAAGATTCTATTAAACTAGTGGAATCAATGAAATTTGCTAAAGAAGAATCTTCTGTTTATTTCTTACCCTGATCAATATTATGGTTCAGATGGAGATATTGAAGGTTAATATTTTTATGTGGAGGATAAGAAAGAGATCGATGGAAGTGAATCTTTCTCAGTTTTAACCTGTATTACAACACAGATACTGATGTTGTATATGTTCTGAAAATTCCTAAGGTTTACTTTTGCAATCCTATCTGGTCCTAACTCCTTCCCGCTAGGGCATGAGACCATTTCCTATGGTTGTTAGATGTGATTTGAAGGCAGCAGGAATGGATAAATGGGAAAGAATTATTACTCAAGTCAAAACCACTTGGCTTACATATAAAATCCTTGATGTGTTTCAAAAGCATCATTCAAAGCAAGTTAAAAATAGACTTTCAGTTGTGACATCGTATGTAATGAAGAGCCTCTAATAAAATTCTCCCAATTTTTTGTTTTCTTTCCTATATCTTTGAGAAAAACAAGTTTAGGAAAATGAGTTGGGCTTAAAGCAAATAGAACCATAGTACCAGAAAAAAAAAAATCCACCAATCTTCTTGTAGGTATAATTTGCGCTGCCAAAAAGATACACTTAGGGGATTATAGGTCAAGAACAAATGCTCTAATCTTGATGCTATACTAGGGAATATTTCACTGATTAGCTTTTTAAATAACTAGTTTCTGTCTACTAAGTTTGAGGTCTTTCTTATAAAATAATTGCTATAGGAAGGGTATATTTAAATACCTGGATGAATCACTCATTATCTCAATGAACCCAACAGTTGTTTTTTTTCTTATAAATAAGTGACTCACTTAACCTTGGAGCACTAGAAAGGCTTACCAAGATCATTAATTACATTTTCCCATCATATAAACATTGTGTTCAGGAAAGGGTGTAGTAGGCAGTTCTGGGAATGAGAATGAACAAGCTGTCCTACTTGTCTTCTTGGCTTCTCTGATTGCATAGGTGTATTTAACGTTATACAGTTTCTGTGAAAAATTTTGCATATCAAAGAATATGGTAAATTTACATAGGAGCTCATTACATGAAGAAATACCTAAGGGAATGTGACTCTTGTTAAAAAAAAAAAAAGCCTATTTTGCCATTTTAGATTCTCATGTCCATTCGATGTTTTTCATTCTTTTAGCTTTCTGCTTTAGGGCAGTGTCTAAGTCTGATTTCTGATTTTCAGAAAATAGGCATCAGAATTAATTGGGGAAGCATATTCAAAAAAAACAAATGCAACAGATTCCTGGACCCCTACCCAGATCAACGGACTTGTCATTTCTGAGGCCTGAGAAAGTGATTTTGACAAGATTTTGTGCCCCTTCACTTCCTGCAGGGTGATTCTGAAGCACATTAATACATTTACGACTTCACATTCTGTGTTGACAGGAGCAGGGTGGAGATATAGATTCTTAATTCAGTACCAACCCATGAACAAAGACAGATTAGCCTCTATTGAAGATTCTTTCTCTGTTGAAATAAACAAAGGAGTAATTTGAGAAAACCTGGGTGTATTTATAAAGGGCATACAACTGGATGTGTGGGCTGACAGGCCTGGGGCTAAAAATATTTGAAACTGCAAGTTTGCAAAACCGTCAAGTGTATAGATACTGAGAATTTTAAAAAATAAGATGGAGTATACTCTATCATGTAATGATCATAGTTTAAATCCTAATAAAGTGGAATTTGTGACTACAAGATAAACTTGATTCTTTTTTTTTTTTTTTTTTTTTGAGACAGAGTCTCACTCTGTTGCCAGGCTGGAGTGCAGTGGCACGATCTCAGCTCACTGCAACCTCCACCTCCCGGGTTCAAGTGATTCTTCTGCCTCAGCTTCCCAAGTAGCCAGGACTACAGGTGCATGCCACCACGGCCAGCTAATTTTTGTATTTTTTAGTAGAGACGGGGTTTCACTATGTTGGCCAGGATGGTCTTGATCTCTTGATCTTGCGATCTGCCTGCGTCAGCCTCCCAAAGTGCTGAGATTATAGGCAGGAGCCACTGAGCCTGGCCATCTTGATTCTTCTCAAATAAGATACTTGGAATTTTAAAAAGTTCTGTGAAATATCTAATCCAAGACTTGTACATTCTAAAGTTTCATAAATTGGAGATTTAAAAAGGATCATAAATTTCTGAATTCAGCCTTTTATTCCTGTCTGTTAACAGGCTTCTCTAATACAAATCTGTCAGATAACATAGGTGCTGTGCAATTTCTCATAATCTCATTTTATCGAATTTACTTACCTATACATCTTAGTTTTTTAAGACTTCACTGAAGTTGTGTCTACCTGATAATCTGAATGTAGCATTCTTGATCACTTCATGAAACTGGGCTTAAAAGGAAATCAATTTAGGTAGCACTAAAATAATTAAGAAACCTGAATATGAGGGTCATGTTGTGGTCTCTGAGTTCCCTCTGCCTGTAGGCCTGGCTGTAGCCCTTGGATTGGAGGCTGCGGGGAGGGGTCTCTTGGTTCATTACTGTGGTGAAGCTGACAGCGGTTGCTTTCCCAGGCCTCAGAGTTTCCAGCCTTGGGGTGATGTGCAGTTTCACTCCCTTGTCTAGCCCATCACGACTTCCTGTTCTTTTTCTGTAATGTTTTTCAGATCTGCTTCTTCCTGTTGCCTTCCCAGGCCTGGTTCTGGTCCAGGCTCTAATTACCTCACACACACCTGCACTCTTCTAATATCCTTTTTCCTGTCTACAACTTTTCCTTTCACCATTTTTTTCCCTTCCCTCTTCACACAGAATTCTCTTCCTTAAGCATCGTTTCCATCACACTCCTCTTCCAGCAGCTACCAATTTTGTCAAATCCAATCTCCAGGTCCTCTCCTCCAAATCCCATCTCTTTGCTTGAGCCTTCTATCTCCTCTACAGCTGGACTGTGCTTCAGCCAAGCAAACGGCCTGACACTATGTCTATACAATGCTATAACATCTGGTTAATCCAGTCAACTCTGTCAAATCTTCAGTTAATCATCTGGATGTTTTGTCTACAAGATGCCAAACATCTGGATTGACTGAAGAAATTCACTGCATTGATGGAGGTTTCTTGCTTTTTTTTTTAAACTGAGTTGACCATATGTTTTGGCATCGTGTAGACACGTTGCTGTCTCTAACATTTGTCTTAATGGCTTGTCTGAACAACCTTCTCCCCACCTGGAACATGACCTGACTCCTCAATGGCATGTTTTCCCTTTCTTTCAAATTATGGTCGGAATTCTGTCTGCCACAAAACAGTTCTGGATTAATCCCGCTAAACCCATCTCTTGCTTCATTCTGGCATTCACTTAGTTTCTACATGTATAATTCTTTTCAACTGAAATCATTGTGTTTTGTCTTTTTATTTCTGGGCATTGTCCTCCTCCTCAACCCCATTAGATCCTAAACTCCAGAGGTGAATCCAAGGTATATAATGAAAACAACTGGGCTTGTGTAGTGAGAAGCTCAGCAGTCCAGTGATAAAGGGCAGAAACTCTGGAAGTCAGTCTTGTTTTGTACTCCAGCTCCTCTGCTTATCATGTGACTTGGACAAATTATTAATTTCTGTAAGCCTCAAGTTTCTTCCTCATTTGTGACATAGAAACAGTAATAGGCTGGGCATGGTGGCTCACGCCTATAATCCCCAGCACTTTGGGAGACCAAGGCCAGGAGTTCAAGACCAGACTGGCCAACATGGTGAAACCCCATCTCTACTAAAAAATACAAAAATTAGCTGGTCATGGTGGCTGGTGCCCATAATCCCAGCTACTTGGGAGACTGAGGTAGAAGAATTGCTTGAAGTTGGACTCCGGAGGCAGAGGTTGCAGTGAGCCGAGATCACCCCACTGTACTCGAGTCTGGGCTACAGAGCGAGACTCCATCTTAAAAAAAAAACAGTAATAGAGTCTCCTTCATAGAGTTGTTTATAGGAATTAAATGAGTTAATACAGATAAAGTGCTTAGACAAGAGTCTGGCATCAAGTAAATATCCATTAAATGTTAGCATTTATCACTACAGGGTCTTTACCTTTGTAAAAGTTTGGTTTCTTGTCTATTCTTTCTTTTGACTGTAACAATACCTTGACAGGTAGGTAAGGCAGCTGTTACTGTTCCCAGCTGAGACAGGAGGAGCAGATGAGAGGTTGTATCATTTGCCTATTAAATCAGTTGCAGGTCTGAAGCCTTACAGCTTTGCTTTCCATACATCACATGCTGGTCCTCAGTTCTTCGTAATCTCAGGACTTACAGCCCATCTGTGACAAAGCGTCTTATGTTAAACAAGAAAAAGACTGTGGTGAGATTTCCCTAAAGTTGCATTTATTCAATTGTTAGAGCAGTCCCTGAAGTGAGGTTGTATCTTTCCTTCATTTTTAGTGTAAACGTGTCCTATCTTTTTGAAACGATGGTGACATTAAACTATAGTATATGTAATAACCATATATTGGATCCCAAGGGGTTTAGTCATTAATCCAACAAATATTTATTAAGTTTCTGTCTACTATTTGTTAGGCAGGGTTCTAGGCACTAGAACAACAGTGAACAAAACTGACAAAATCCTTTCCTTCATGGAGGGCATTCTAGAATGGGAGATGGATGATAAAGAATAAATTAACCTCTCTAAGGCTCAGTTTCCTCATCTGTACAATTTATAGTAAGAATCCCTACTTCATGGGGTTGTTTGTAAGAATTAAATAAGCTAATAAGGCAAAGTGTGTGGGAGTTAATAGCGCTATTGAATACAACTTAACAGGGAGATTTGAGAGACTGAGCATGTGCGAGGGGTGACCGGAATCTTAAAGTAGAGTGATTATTGTAGGCCTCACTGAGAAGGTGCCATTTGAGTAAAGACTTGAAGGAACTGAGGGAGAGGACCACGTGGACATCCTGGAGGGGAGCATTCTGGGTGGAGGGAACAGCCACTGTAGAGGCCCTAAGATGGAACACACCTAGCTTATTTGATGAACAGCAGGAAGGATCGTGTGACTGGTGCAGAGTAAGTGATGGAGAAGGTAGTAAGAGAGAAAGAGAAACTGAGAGGAAGAGGCAGTAACTACACAGAGCCTTAGGCCATTGTAAGGACTTGGGCTTTACTCTGAATTAAATGGGAACCATTGAAGGGTTTTGAACAAAGATGTGTAACAACATGACTTGTTTTAAAAAGTGTAACTGGGTCCTTATAGTAGAACGATTTATACTCCTTTGGATATATGAAAATCACCATAGAGGCCAACCGCGGTGGATCACACACTTTGGGAGGCCGAGGCAAGCGGATCACGAAGTCAGGAGTTTGAGACCAGCCTGACCAACATGGTGAAACCCCGTCTCTACTAAAAATACAAAAATTAGCCAGGTGTGGTGGCATGTGCCTATAATCCCAGCTACTCAGGAGGCTGAGGCAGGAGAATCGCTTTAACCTGGGAGGCAGAGGTTGCAGTGAGCTGAGATCACACCATTACACTCCAGCCTGGGCAACAGAGCCAGACTTCGTCTCAGAAAAAAAAAAAAATCACCATATAGTAAAAATGACCTTCTGGAAGTGGACAGGGAAGGCAGTGCTAGGAATGTTAACACATGTATAGATGTGTAGAATTACCACAGTCGGGATACAGACAATTCCATCACCCTATAACACTCCCTTGTGCTAGCTACCATGTAAATTATACATTCCCTTAAACCTCAACCCCCAACCCTGGCTACTACCCACCACACTAATTTTGCATTTTCAAGAATGTGGTGTAAATGGAGTCACATGGTGTAGACTCTTTTGCGTTGGGCTTCTTTCACCCAGCATGATGATGCCTTTGAGAGTCATCCAAGTTGGTGAGTGCATCAGCAGTACGTTCTTTTTTATCACTGAATCATATTCAGTTATACAAATGTACCACAGTTTATCTCTTCACCCGTTGAAGGACATTTGGGTTATTTTCAATATGAGGTGATTGTGAATACATCTGCTGTGAACATTTCTGTCCAGACTTTTGTTTGAACATACCCAGTCACGTGGTGTATGTACTGTTTAAGAAACTGCCTGTTGTTTTCCAGAATGGCTGTGCCATTTTGCATTCCCACCAGCAACATGTGAGAGTTGCAGTCACTCTTGATCTTTATCAGCACTTGATCTGTTGGTGTTTTTATCTCGGCCAGTCTCGTAATGTATAGCGATATGCCATTGTGCCTTCAATTTGCGTCGCCCTAATGGCTAACGAGGATAAACCGCTTTTCGTGTGCTTAGTTACCATCCGCGCATCCTCTTTGCTGAAGCGTCTCTTGAAATCTGTTGCCTGTTTTTTAATTGGGTTGTTTGGTTTTTTGTTGAGTTTTCAGAGTTCTTTGTATATTCTGGATACAAGTCCTTTGTTGGATATGTAATTGCCATATTTTTTCTCGTTCTGCAGATTTTCTTTTATTTTCTTAATAGCGTCATTCACAGAACAAAAGTTATAATTTTGATAAAGTCCAATTCGTAAACTTTTATGGATTGCGCTTTGGTGTTAAATCAAGAACCCTGTTGCTATTCCCGGGTCACACAGATTTTCTGTTATTTCCTTCTAAAGGTTTCGTATCTTTTCATTTTACATTTAGATACATTATCCAATAAAGTGTGAAGTTTTGGGTGAGGTTTGTCTTTGCATATGAATGTCCAGTTTATTCCCAGCATTATTTGTTAAAAATACTCTTTCTACATTGAATTGCTTTTGCATCTCTGTCAAAAATTAATTGGCCAGATAGTATGATTCTTCCACCTTCATTCCTTTTTTCTTTCTTCGTTTTGTTTTGGGTTTTTTTTGTTTTTTTTTTTTTTTGAGATAGGGTGTCCCTCTGTCACCCAGGCTGAACTGCAGTGGCATGAACACAGTTCACTGCAGCCTCAGCCTCCTGGGCTCAAGCTGTCCTCCCATCTCAGCCTCCTGAGTAGCTGCAGGTGTGCACTGCCAGGCCTAATTTTTTTTTTTTTTTTTTTTTGGTAGAGACAGGGTCTTACCATGTTGCCCAGGCTAGTCTCAAACCCATAGGCTCAAGAAGTCCTCCCACCTTGGCCTCCAAAAATGCTGGGATTACAGGTGTCAGCCACCATGCCTAGGCTCAACTTTATTCTTTTTCAAAATTGTTTTACTATTCTAGTTCCTTTGCCTATCTATATAAATTTCAGAATTATCTTGTCTATATGTACAAGAAAATCTGCTGGGACTGGAATTATATGAAATCTGTGGACCAAGTTAGGGAGAATTGATGTTTTTCCTATGAGTGTATGAAAGTGATATGTCTCTTCGTTTATTATTTAGACCTTTTATTTCTTTCATCAGCAGTTTAGAGTTTTTGGCATGTATTTCATATACAGATTTTATTAGATTTATACTCATTTCATATTTTTCAAAGTATTTTAAATAGATTTTTTGTTTACAGTTGTACATTGCAAAAATTGTCAGTATGTAGAAATACCGTTATTTTTTGTATGTTGACCTTGTATTTTACAACTTTGCTAAACTCATTTATTATAGGATTTTTTTGCAGATTTCTTGAGTTTTTTTAATCAATCGTGTTGGCTGCAAATTGGGATGGTTTTATTTCTTCCTAATCTAGTGCTTTTTGTTTCTTTTGTTGCCTACATTCCTTGACCAGAACCTCCAGAACAAATAGAAGTGTTGAGAGTGGACATCCCTGCCTTGTTCCTGATCCTCAGGGAAAGTGTCCAGTCCCTGTGACTTCTGATGTTAGCGGTGGGCTTTTTGTAGATGTCCTATCTCAGGTTGAGGAAGTTTCCTTCTCTTTCTAGTTGAAAGTTTTTCTCATTAACAGGTGTTGGATTTTGTCAGAAGCTTTTTCTGAATCATTTAATAATGATGTAGTATTTCTTTTTTAGATTCTTGATATGTGGTGTGTTACATTGATTTTTTTCCCCCATTTTTGAATTGTGTAAAGGAAAAGTTTTCCAAGAATGCATCTACTATAATTAAAGCAAAGGAAAGTTCAAGAACATGCACAGCAGCCCAGTGTGGTGGCTCACACCGGTAATCCCAGCACTTTGGGTGGGCGAGGTGGGAGGATCACTTGAGGCCAGGAGTTTGAGACTAGCCTGGGCAACATAGGAAGACCCCATCTCAAATTTTTTATTTTGTTTGAGAGAGAGTCTCTGTTGCCCAGGCTGGAGTGCAGTGGCGCCATCTTGGCTCAGTGCAACCTCCAACTCACTGGTTCAAGCGATTCTCCTGCCTCAGCCTCCCGAGTAGCTGGGATTACAGGCATACACCACCACACCCAGCTAATTTTTCTATTTTTAGTAGAGACGGGGTTTCACCATTTTTGGCCAGGATGGTCTTTATCTCCTGACCTCTTGATCCACCCACTTCAGCCTCCTAAAGTGCGGGATTATAGACGTGAGCCATCGTACCTGGCCTCAAAATGTTTTAAAAGTTAAAAAAAAAAAAAAAAGAGAACAAGCAAAGCTACCTATATTGCTTCGGAATACAGTAAATGTAATAAAGCTATAATGAATCACAAAGAAAGCACAGGTAGGAACATACGTACCTCTACAATGGGAGCCAGAGGCTGGGCTTTGAAAAGCCTCAGCAGTCTTCCCATGGTTTGATTGGCATGTTCTGATTCTCTTACCTGTGCTTTCCCAAGACTTTGCTATCTTGTTTCTTTTTAGACCCCAAATACTTCACAAATACTCTGTTGTGTTTACTTTATCAGTCAGGTGTGTGTATATTAATTACTTTTTCTAAAATTATATTTTAATATAATAATTACTTTTTCTAAAACTGGGGATCTGGGGCTACCTGACCTGCCGAAAAATGCTTTCTGCAGGCTTCATTCCTGGGGTGCCATGCTGACCACCCTCTCTCCTCAGGAATCTACAGAATTTGCTGATCCTGACTGCCATCAAGGCAGACCGCACACGGGTCATGGAGTACATCAGCCGCCTGGACAACTATGACGCACTGGACATTGCGAGCATCGCTATCAGCAATGCGCTGTATGAGGAGGCCTTCACAGTCTTCTGCAAGTTTGATGTGAACACCTCCGCAATCCAGGTGAGCTACTGAGTGCAAGCGTGTTGGACCTAGCACCCTCTGCCACACCATGAGTGCGCCCTGCAAGCCCTTGTCCTCTCCAGGGGTGTCACACCCTCTGGTTGTCCAGTGCATCTCTTCCTGCTCTTCTCTGCTCCTCACCAGAAACCCATCTTCCTAGCGTGCTGGCCCCTTGCCTTGACCTTCTCTGTGGGTGCTCCTTTCATCAACTGTTAGTCTGCCCCTTCCCAGTCACTCCTCAGCACTCCCCCAGACTTAGGTACCTGACTCAGTGTCACAGGGTCAGCCCTGGTGACACAAACGTTTGATTTTCAGAGGCACTCATAGCTTACCTCAACGACAACCGTTCCAGCTCTCTGCAGCATGCTACTCACCCCCCACACTCCCCATGCCCCCATCTCCTCAGCAGGAGCTTTGCAGGATCTGAGGTCAGATTCCCAGAGCAGGCCCTCCAGCCCTCCCTGCCTGCCCCTCCGCATCCCCAAGAACTCTTCTTTACACTGCATCCCTTTCTTCCCAGGCTGTGAGCCTTTTCTGGTTTTATTTCCAAATCAGTTGTAAACCACGGGACATCTCACCGGAACTGCCCTCCTACCCATTCTCTTTATTTCCTTGCCTCTTCCTTTACCGTATTTCTATACCTGCTGTGAAACCCCCGATTTAGGAACCCTTCTTTTGTGCCCCCTCATGGTCGATGGCTTTGCTTTAAGACAGACCAGCTCATCATACTGAGGGGCGGCTGATGCTGCCACCATCTCCACTACTATGTAGTGGTGGCCCTCACTGCCACACAACCTGCCAGGCTGCCCGTCAAGCCTGTTTCTGTTGGGTGAGCCATCTTATTTATTCCCCATGGCAATTCTCGTGAACTCTTCCACAGTTTCTATTGCACTGTCTTTCCTCTCAAGGTCAGGAGCAAGTCCCAAGTTCTGCCCCTGGCCCAGAAAGCTTAGCCTGGCTATCTCCACCTCTGTGCCTTTTTGTTGGAGTGTCTCTTCTTTGTTCAGCATCCCAGTTGTCATATAATGGCTCTCGTCTCTCCCCTCAGCCCGTCCATCTGAGGAACACTTAGTGCCTGATTGCTTCTGACTGAACTGAAATGGTCATGTAGCTTTCAGCAGAACGCAGAACCAAATAAAAATGTGTCTGCTTTTTGGAGCTAACTAGGTGTTGCAGAGAATGCAAGTCCTCTCATAACCCCTAGGTCCTGATTGAGCACATTGGAAACCTGGACCGGGCATATGAGTTTGCGGAGAGATGCAATGAGCCTGCTGTGTGGAGTCAGCTGGCCCGAGCCCAGCTCCAGAAAGACTTGGTGAAGGAAGCCACTGACTCCTATATCAGAGAGGACGACCCTTCCTCTTACCTGGAAGTTGTTCAGGCAGCCAGCAGGAGCGGTAAGTGAATCCCCTTTCCCAGGGGCTCTGCGTCTCACTGATGCAAAACTGGCTGTGGCAAGAGGTTGAAGAGATTCTCACAGATCTCTATGTAGGATGTATCCAGAGATATCAGAGGGCACATCTTCATGAAAGTTTCCCACAAGGATCTGAGATGAGCGTTATTCTGTTACTGACACTAGCTCTTTAGTTGACTATTGCCCTCCTTTAAAAGATGAGGTCATTTAAGCACACTAGATACTGCCACTGTAGTAATTTTCAAATCAGTGACTTAGGCCCAGATCCCCAGGGATCTTCTGGTGCTTCAAGCTGATGGTGGCACCGACCCCTCCGATGTCCAGAACAAGCATTCTGTCTCCTGGCAAAGTCTTTTCTCAGGGAGGCGGCCTGAGTGTGGCTCTGCCTCTCCCCACTTCCCCTCTGAGCTAGGGATCTGCCTAGTGGGCATAGTCAAGACCTCTTAGACGTTATCTGGAGTCTGAGTTTCCAGTGAGACATCACGGGAGGGTAAATGTGTCTGGCTGAGGACAGAATGGGAGGAATTGAGCCCTTGTTTGAAATTATCAGCTCTGGGTTAACCTATCTTTGTTTTCTGTCTTTAGACAACTGGGAGGATCTTGTTAAATTTCTGCAGATGGCCAGGAACAAGGGTCGTGAGTCCTACATAGAGACTGAACTTATGTTTGCCTTGGCTAAAACCAGCCGCCTTTCTGAGCTAGAAGATTATATTAATGGACCCAACAATGCCCACGTCCAGCAGGTAGGCCATGCCCCCTGGCTGCTGCCCCCTGACTGTGCACTGCCAGTCAGATTTAGGTCCAGGGATGTTCCTCAGGGCAGCAGTTCCCAGCCATTTTGGCCCCAGGGACCGGTTTCTTCGAAGACAGTTTTTCCACAGACAGGTGGGGGGGTGGTTTGGGGATGATTCAAGTGCATTGCATTTATTGTCCACTTTACTTCTCCTATTACTACATTGTAATATATAATGACATGCTTATACAACTCACCATAATGTAGACTCAGTGGGAGCCGAGTTTATTTTCCAGCAACTAGATGGTCCCATCTAGGAGTGATGGGAGACGGTAATAGATCAGCAGGCATTAGGTTTTCATAAGAAGCACGCAACCTAGATCCCTTGCATGTGTAGTTCACAATTGGGTTTGCGCTCCCATGAGAATCTCACGCTGCTGCTGATCTGACAGGAGGCAGAGCTCAGGCGGCAATGTGAGCAATGGGGAGCCGCTGTAAACACAGATGAAGCTTCACTCGCTTGCCTGCTGCTCACCTCCTGCTATGGAGCCCAGTTCCTAACAGGCCACAGACCAGCAGCATTCTGTGGCATGGGGGTTGGGGGCCCCTGCCTTAGTGTGATGCAGATACAGGTGGTGAGAAGCAAGCCACACTAGCAAGTGAGTAACCTGTTGCTATTATTGGTATGGAAATTGAGACTTGTGGAATTTTGACATGCCCTTGGCTGTGCGCATCAGAATGATTCTCCTAGAAGAGATGTGAAGACTTACATCCAGGCGTTCTGCTTACTACAAGAAAACAAATTAATTGAGTCAGAGTTAATAATCTGGATGCATAAAATACATGCTGAAATTTAGGCCGGGCGCGGTGGCTCATGCCTGTAATCCAAGCACTTTGGAGGCCAAGGTGGGCAGATCACCTGAGGTCGGGAGTTCATGACCAGCCTGACCAACATGGTGAAACCCCATCTTTAAAAAAAAAGAAAGAAAGAAAGAAAGAAAATTAATAGTCCGGGCATGGTGGCTCATGCCTGTAATCCCAGCACTTTGGGAGGATGAGGCAGACAGATCACCTGAGGTCAGGAGTTTGCAACCAGCTGGTCAACATGGCAAAACCCCATCTCTACTAAAATTACCAAAATTACCCGGGCCTGGTGGTGCGTGCCCGTAGTCCCAGCTACTCCAGAGGCTGAGGCAGGAGAATCACTTGAACACGGGAGATGGAGGTTTCAGTAAGCGGAGGCTGCACCGCTGCACTCCAGCCTGGGCGACCGAGTGAGACTCCGCCTCAAAAAGAAAATTAATAGCTTTTGTTTATGTCACCAATAATCAGATAACATAATGGAGAAGAAAACATTCCTTTTTTAATAGGAATAAAGCCAAAATGTTTAAACCTTAACCATAAATAAAAGATCTCAATAATTGTGAGGTCTGCCATGTGGATAAAATGTTACCCCTGGGAAATGTGATAAAGAGACATGAAGAGACGATGGAATGTATTATAACTCTATGTTAATTATAAGTGCACTCTTCTTGGAGGAATGTACACAATTTATTGAAATAAATAACAACAAAGTGGGCCAGGAACAGTGGTTCATGCCTGCAATCCCAGCACTTTGGGAGGCCGAGGTAGGAGGATCTCTTGGGCCTCGGAGTTCAAGACCACCCTGGGCAACATAATGAGACCCCTATCTCTCAAAAGGAAAAAGAAAAAAAATAACAACAAAGTGAACTTTGAGCTTTTTATTTCAAAATAAGTTCCAAGTAGTTGTTGGGGCTGGGCATGGTGGCTCATGTCTGTAATCCCAACTCTGGGAGATAGAGGTGGGAGGATCACTTGAGCCCAGGAGTTCAAGACAAGCCTGGGCAACATAATGAGACCCCCATTTCTACAAAAAACTAAAAAATATTAGCCAAGTGTGAGGTATATGCTTGTAGTCACAGCTACTTGGAAGGCTGAAGTAGGAAGATCACTTAAGCTCAGGAGGTCAAGGCTGCAGTGAGCTGTGATTGGGGCACTGGACTCCAGCCTAAGCCACAGAGCGAGACCCTGTCTTTGAAAAACAAACAAATAATAAAAAGAAAACAAAGGGGTATGGGGCCTGTAATCCCTGCACTTGGAGAGTCCAAGGCAGATGGATTACTTGAGGTCAGGAGTTCAAGACCAGCCCAGGCAAAATGGAGAAACCTCATCTCTACCAAAAATACAGAAATTAACCAGGCATGGTGACGCATCCTGTGGTCCCAGCTATTTGGGAGGCTGAGGTGGGAGAATCACTGGAGCCTGGGAAGTTGAGGCTGCAGTGAGCCGTGATCATACCACTGCACTCCAACCTGGGTGACAGAGTGAGACCCTGTCTCCAAAAAAAAAAAAAATTGTTGGAAATTAGGTTAAAGTTTTGAAAGGTGTTACAAGTTCATCACGTAATTCTGTAACCAAGTAAAATTCCAGATGAAACAATTAAAGGTAAAAATTGAGACAGGGTTCAGCTGTTACAGACACACAGATACCCTCTGAGAACTATGCTCTGATGGAAAGCATGGAAACAGGCTTACAGCCCCCGGGTAAGTTGAGGGCAAGAGCAAGTTGGATTCATCTTGTTTTATTTTATTATTTATTTATTTTTGAGATCGAGTTTGACTATTGTCACCCAGGCTAGAGTGCAATGGTGCGATCTCAGCTCACTGTAACCTCCGTCTCCCAGATTCAAGCCATTCTTCTGCCTCAGTCTCCGGAGTAGCTGGGATTATAGGCACCTGCCACCACACTCAGCTAGTTTTTTAATTTGTAGTAGAGATGGGTTTTCACCATGTTGGCCAAGCTAGTCTCGAACTCCTGACCTCAAGTGATCCACCTGCCTGAGACTCTCAAAGTGCTGAGATTATAGGCATGAGCCACCATGCCCGGCAAGTTTTGTTTTATTTTAAACTAGAGAAAAGAACAGTGGTTAATTTAGCTTGTCAGAGTGGATGAGTGCAGAAGGTGATGCTGATGCAGGGATGTGCTGAGACCCTGACATGGAGCATGTGGAGAGATTCATGGATATCCATGGAGCAGGCCTTGGTGGCATAGGAAGGACATCCATGGACTCTGTGCTGTGAAAGGCTCTCCTGATTGTTTTCTCAGGAAAAGCATGGTAGGGGAGGTGCTATGGATGACAGAAGTGTAGGGGTGGTGCAAGAGGTGCCATGGATTATGGAAGTAGGACTGGTAGGGGAGAGGCCATGGATGACGGAAGTAGGGGTGGCTGTGGATGACGGAAGTAGGATGGGTAGTGTTGCTAGCCCATCTGATGTTAGCCTTCATGAATTTAGAGCTCTTGGGTTCTGCTGTCTGTGTTTAGCAGCCACAGGTGTGGGATGGGCAGAGAACTAGCTGTGAGCAGGACTGAGAACAATCAGTATAGTCAAGGGTGAGTGCCAGGAGCTGTCCAGCATGATCTGGAGCCGCCAGCTGGGGCAAGCGCAAGTTGGGCATGGACAGGGCTGTGGGAATTCAGTCCAGTCATTGGACTAATGGAGTTGAGGTGCTCAGGATGGTGAGCTAGGTGGCACTAGGCAGACTAGGTACTTGTGACAGGTTCCCAGGCCTGGCAGCTCTCTTCTGAGGTGTAAGGTATAGCTATGGTAGTGCCTTGTTGGTGTGAGCAGAACAAGGTGCCCAGAGCATAGGAAGTCAAATAAATTGCCAGAGAGTAAGATTTGTAAATGGCATCAGGAACTAGGGCTGGTGACACAAGATTGGTTGTCAGTGGTTTTTATTGGGGAGGAAGGGGAATGGCTTGGATGCAGCAAGGAGCACACCTCCTCAGCCCAGGCCCAGTGGGGTGCAGATGTGGTAGGTGACAGCCAGGGCCTGAGAGGTGCCAGAATGCAGGGTTACGTAGGAGCAGGCAGGTAGACGCGCCCCTTGAGGTGGAGGAGAGTGGCCAGGGACTGGGAAGCCAAAGCTAACTTCATCAGGTCACGGGTGCGATCAGAAAGATGCTTACTGCCCTAGCAAACAGAAAAATACCTCTGCTATCTAGGAACTTAAAAGCAACTCTGGAGAAATCTTCTCATTGAAGAGTGTCTCGGTTGAGCTACCCTGTTATCCGTAGGTTGGAGACCGCTGTTACGAGGAGGGGATGTACGAGGCTGCCGAGCTGCTCTGTAGCAGTGTTTCTAACTTTGCTCGCCTGGCTTCCACCTTGGTTCACCTCGGTGAGTATCAGGCAGCAGCGGACAACAGCCGCAAGGCCAACAGCACCCGGACGTGGAAGGAGATGGGCTGCGGGCATCTGCAGAAGGCAGAGTGTGCTCTGGACAGGTGCGCTCTCCGTGTCCCTTGTGTTCTGCTCGGTACTCTTCTGCCACGTGGGATGAGCCTGGGTGCCAGTCTCTTGCCCAGGCAGGGGTCTGAACCCTTGGGATTCTCAGAGCCTCTAAGCTAGTGTTTGTAGTTGGAACAGAGGCCCCGGAGAACCCCATGTCAGACCAGTTGGCCCCCAGAGGCAGCCTTAATAGCATAGAATTATCAGTATTATAAGTCTTTTCTAGCACTTTTTAATCATGTATTTGCATAATCAGTGTAAATTTACATTATTGGTCCTTTGTGGCAAATTGGTAAATTGTCTCAAGGCTCTCTGATAATATCAGAATCATCTTTAAGTGGAAAAAACTGAAGACATATGCCAAACAGCATTGTTTAATAAAAGCTGAAGATTAGCCTAAAGGTCCAATGTCAAGGCCTTTGTTAATGTATGCATTACAACTCAACCCTGCTGTTCAAAATGAATAGGCAGAGTTGCAGGAAAAGGTGTTGCCAATATTATGCAAGGAATATGTCGTCATGTAGAAGGTATGATGTAATTCCACTGTGCGTATGTGAGATACGTCAGGGTGCTGGTGTACATATCACACATAGGAAACAGCAGGCCAAAGATTAGATCTCAAGTTAATGACACTAGCGTACGTGGTGATTTGTTGTTTATCTGCATGTTTTGCTTTCTCTACCTTGGGAACATGTGCTGCGTATAGAAGCTGGAGGAAGTAGGGAAACTGCACATACACCAGCTCTGTGCTGCAGGGTTGGTCCTGTCAGCCTTCTCAGGAAGTGCAGTGACGGGCCTCACTGCACAGGAGAATTCTGCACTTTTCAAGGCTTGTTATCATTAAGTATACATACTGTACAGTGCAGAAAACAAAAGTAGTCTAAAAAAGATTTAAAGCACGTTCTGCCATGAAAACAACACTCAGATGAGATGCACTCTGATGATCGTTGTTTTTTAGCCTTCCTTTTCAAACCCCAGACCTGAAATTCCAGTATGACTTTCCTGCCACCTGAACAAAACTCAGGGCCTAAGAAGTAATGCACAAATGTCCTTCTTTCCGTGGTCTCAGGCACCCCCTTGGCCTGCAGATTATAAATGTCATTATTTTTTCTCCCCATCTTGTACAGTTCATCTTAGAGTTTGCTGCTTGTTCAGAATCCAACTTAAAACACCCCACTGGCTGGTATTTCTGCATTTGCAGCCGTATCCCTTGTAAGTCAGCTGCTGTGGTGCTATGTCCTGTCTTAGGGCCCCTCACGCTGACACTCCATCCCCAGGTGTGCTTTGCCTGCGTGGATGGACAGGAGTTTCCTCTCGCACAGCTGTCTGGTCTTCACATCGTCATTCATGCAGATGAGCTGGAGGAGCTGATACGCTATTACCAGGTGACCACACACTCTCTGCTGGTAACGTAGATGACAAGTGATGCCTAAAGACTCCACACAAAGGCACGGTCATCCCCTTAGCACGTGACCGCCACAGTGCTGCATCTGCAGATATGAAGCATGACCTCTGAGAGGAAGATTCATGTACTAGATGGTCATTTATAAACGAAATTTGATTGTCTTGTCGGCGATCCTCGACCTCATGGCTGGCTGGAATTTTGTGTTTTTAAGGCTCTCTCCATTCTCTTGTGTTACTGGGCCTTCAGAAGCCCAGTCAGTGGCTTGCACGATGGGAACAACCCTTGGATAACTTGCTGAGAATACTGGGCTGGTGGTGGCAGAGCTCTAGACCGTAGCCTAGTAGTTCCCACTGGTGCAGCCCCAGGGGGTGTGTTTATCAAGTGCCTTAGGGACAAAGCACGTGCAAGGGAGGGAAGGACCTTTGGAAGGGTGGGGCCTTGTGTGTTCATGCTGTAGTAGGCTCTCTTGAGTGGTTGGTAGACAGTGACTTGTGTGTTTAGGGACCTGGGTTTCCACCTGTGGGATTCCTAGAGCCACATGACACACCAGGTGTGGTTAGTCAAGGCAGACGAAGATGGGATGCAAATCCCAGCAGTGTCACCATGGCCATGGAGATTGAGCGCCGACCCCCTCACTACGTGAGACGCCATCTGGAGGGGCTCACGCCAGCACCACAGTGTTCAGTTGTCAGGCTGGGTGTGATGGATTTTCCATGAGAAACACTTTCCTACCCCTGGAGAGGCGCCTGAGAAATGAATTGGAAAGCCAACAGGGAGGGTAATCAAGCAGTCCAGTGCTGACAAAAGAACAATTTAGTCAGCAAATATTTGAGTGTCTACTGTGTGCTGGGCATTATTCTCAATAATTTATTCAGTGAGCAAAACAGGAAAGCCTCTATGTAATGGAGTTGGCATTCAGCAAGGTTGGCAGGCAAGCAACAAACCTAACGAATAATTATATCGTGTGTTTGAAGGTGATGAGTTGTAGAGGAAAATGGAGCCGGTTTGAGGGCATGCGAGTGCCTGGATGGAGTTTCATAAAGGGGCGGTCGAGGTAGCACCCATTGAGGGGGTGACATTTGATCAAAAACCTGAAAAAATGGAAGGATTTGGTCACAAGGACATTTGAGGAAAGGGTCAGTGCCCAGGCAGAGTCCTGAGGCAGGAATGTGCTGTGTATTCAAGGCAGGGGCTGGAGCCAGAGACGGGGCACAGAGGCTAACAGAGGGCCGGATCTCAGGCCGATGGGAAGGACACGGGCTATACCTGGGATGGGTGCAGGGCTGCCGAGGGGTACAGGGATCATGGCGGCTCGTGTGGTGAGACCACATACTTGAGGAGTAGGGACAGGAGCTGGGAGAGCAGCTGGAGGCTGTTGCAGCGGTCTAGGCGAGAAGGGACAGTGAGTCTAAGGGTGGTGGTGACAGGGTAAGAGGCGATCCGGCCATCAGGATTGGGTGTATGCTTTGAACGAGCAGCCACCTGATAGGCTAATGCACTGATGTGGAGTGAGAGAGAAAAGCCAAGGATAACTCCATGTGGTTTTGGCTTGAACGGGTAGAAATACAGACTTATCACCAGTGGATGAGGGGAAGACTGAAGGTACAGCATGGAAGGGAAGGACAGGAATTACTTTTTGGACACATGGTGCTAAGTCTTGAGCTGCCCACTGGATGCTGAGGTGGGAGCATCATGTAGGCAGTTGGAGACACTAACGCAGCTCCACAGAGGAGCCCAGCTAGAGCAGTGAACCGGGCGTTGCTGACATGTAGATGATCCAGTCTGTCTCTTCACCTTCACTCATCCCCCGGGGACTGCCCAACAGGGGTGGGCTGAGGAGGAGAGCGGGAGCAGCCAGTGCGGTGGGAAGAAAACCCAGAGAGTGTGCCGGCTTCTGGATGCACTGGGGAGGAGAGAGCGGTCAGCAGGGCCAGGGCCTGCTGCTAGGCAGACAGCAGGATGGCAGGGCCAGGGGGCTGCCCGTGACCCGGAGCTTGGGGCAGACTCAGCCTGAGGGTGGCTGGAGAGGAATGGGAACAGTTGTTTTGAGGAGTTTTTGCTGCAAACGGAAGTAGAAAAAATGGGATGGTAGCTGGCAGGGCCATGGGGTCGAGAGAAGGTGTTCAGGACAAGAGGATTAGCGGGATGCTTGCTCCCAGCTGGGGAGAGAGAAGATAAGGCAGAAGAGAAATGAGGAGTCACCAGAGCAATGGCCTTGGTAGGCGTGCTGGTGGGATGGAGCTGCAGGCTGGGCAGGTTCTAGACAGGAGCACTGGCAGCGTGTCTGTAGCTGATTGGGGGGTGCAGATGCTGCCAACAGACAAGTGTACCACTGAGAAATGAGGTTAGCCTGAGAGTGGAGGGGGCACAGAAGGGTGTCCTCCCTGGGAAAACGAGAGGTGTGAGGCACTCCTCTAGGTTGGGCCCTCTCTCCCAGGGGCGTGGGCGTTAAAGGGAGAGGGTCTCGTTGCTGGGTGTTTCTCCAGGGTTTCTGCATGCTGAGCAGGGCATAACGAGACATCTGGTCTTGTCCAGGGAGCGTGACAGAGGGGCGTGGGGCTGAATGCCAGGGGCCGGCCATCGTAATTAGGGGCACAGTGAAAGAAGAGCAGCATGGCATCGCGAGTGGAGTGGAGCCAGGATCTCAGTCATGAGCTGTGGCAAGGGATTAAAACCAATCATTCTCAGACACCATTACACCCACTTCCTTTTCTTTCCCTTTTCTATTTCTTTTCATAAAAGTGGCGATACTAATCTGCACTCACTAAACTTGAAAACTGTAGTGAAGTGTGCTACTGGTAATTGTCAGATGATCCAGTAAGTTGCTAAGTGAATGGCATGGTCTGTAGCACAGCATGTACACACGTTTTCTTCACACGTGGCTCCTCGGGATAGTTCCCAGTTACCAGCACGGTCCCTGTAGTGTGGGCATGGGCTGGAGGGTGGCTGCGGGACGTGTGCAGTCACTCTGCCCCACATGTGGCTGTTGGTCTGCCAGGATCGCGGCTACTTTGAGGAGCTGATCTTGCTGCTGGAAGCGGCCCTGGGCTTGGAGCAGGCCCACATGGGCGTGTTCACAGAACTGGCCATCCTCTACTCCAGATTCAAGCCACAGAAGCTGCTGGGGCACCTGGAGCTTTTCTGGTCCCGTGTCAACATCCCAAAGGTACCGCTTGCTCCTTGCAGTCTGGCGGCTGTGGCCACGTGCAGCGCAAGACGACCCTGGCCTCCCTGTCCAGGTGCTGAAGGCCGCAGAGCAGGCACACCTATGGGCTGAGCTGGTGTTCCTCTATGACAAGTACGAGGAGTACGACAATGCCGTGCTCACCATGATGAGCCACCCCACCGAGGCCTGGAAGGGGGGTCAGTTCAAGGACATCATTGCCAAGGTAAGAGGGGACACAGAGCACTGGCTCCTGCCAGGCCCTATTCTGGGTGTGGGGAATGGGCAGGCGGGAGTGGACTGAGTGCCAGCCTGCCCCCATGCTGTGTGTGCGTTCACTTGTATGAGTCCACCACCCTCTGGGCAAGTGGTGGTAGTTCCATCTATGAAGGAAACTGGCACTTAGGAAGAGCAGGTGACCCGTCCAGGACCTCACAGCTAAGCTGTGGGCAGGGTTAGGCCAGCAAGCAGCCGTGGCCCTGCAGCCCCGCAGCCCCACCCACCACACTACGCCCTCGTGGCCAGGCCTCGGTTTGCTCTTCCTTCTGCCCCGTCAGCTCAGGGCTCCCAGACCTACTTCCTGTGGTTGCTTTTCACCATCGGACCATGTTTTAAATTCATGTCTCCTCCTGCAAAGTTGTCAGCCCTAGAGGAAGAGTGCAGGCGCCTGTGAGAGGCACAGTAAACACTCCTAGTGGGCAAAGGAGCCCCAGGCTGCTGGGACCAGCGGCCTTACCTGTCTGGGAGTGGGCCTCCATCCTGTAGCCTCCCTGGGCTAGACCGGGACCCGAGTTCCTCTGCCAGCCGCCGCACTTTTGGGCGGTGTCGGGCTTGGGTACCATGGTCAAGTGAGCCTTTGTTGTTTTGTTTCTGGTCTCTTAGGGAGTTCAACCTCAGGACTCACCTCTCTCCAGCACTGTATGTGACTTTGGTGAAGGGGCTGGCATTCTCTATCCTCAGCCCCCATCCCTTTGCATTGGGTATCTGCACTTTGTGCCATGGTCCTTGAGTGACTGACTTGTCACTGTCTGCTTGTGACTGGAGCAGCACAGCGGTGAGCTGTGGCCTCTCTCATGCACCTTCTTTTCCATATGCAACTACTGAGGGTGGCCGTGAGTGGCGGCTGGGCTGCAGGGTGAGGCCTTCAGCCTCTGTCTTTCCTGGAAACTGTTTGAAGGACCTCAGTGTTGAGCACCAGGCCACACATCAGAGCTTCTTGTTGGAGGACATCCGTGTTGCCGGGCATGGTGGTGCGTGAAGGTGGGGGCCTTTGACAGGGCGTCCCACCCCAAGTGGAGTCTGCAGGTTGCTGGAGGGAGTGCAGCCAGATCACACCTTACCGTGGCCTGGCATGTATGGCTGGTGCTTTGTAGATACGTCTGTGTGCTGGAAAATCCATACTTGATCAAACGTGTGTGTGCTTTATTCACATTTTAACTCCTCTGATACAAGGGTGTTTTTAAAAATTGCTGAGCCATGGAGGAAGTGGCCATGATTTTGTTTCTTAGTGGCATCTAAAAACAATAGCGGGACAGCTGAGACTCGCAGTGTGGGAGAACAGCATCTCTCATCTGCTGCCTGCAGGGCTGATGGCCAAGTCCAGTTCCTCGTGTGACTCATGATGCTTCTATTACACACTGCCATGTGGGAGACAGACACTGTCAGCTCAGGTGTGAAGGGGACAGGAGGACACTCAGCAGTGCGGGGGCCAGTCAGATGGGCGACAGCCAGTCTGTATTTGGGGCACACGATAACAGGTGCTTTGGAATCCACTTAGCCACAGGGCTGGGTCAGCAGGCTAGGCAGTGGCAGCCTGAGCAGGAGGCCTTGCTAAGTCAGACAGGGGGTACCCCCGCTCAGCCATTCGCTGTCTCTCTCCATGTGGGTTAGGGGTATCACTGCTGTGAACCTCGTTATCCCATCAATACGATGGACCTCATATTTCCTCCTGGCCAAGTGGACCACGGCAGGTGCCAGGCACCCAGTGGGCGCTTCTTGTGGGTCGTGCAGCACAGCACACCAGCCGGCCAACCTGGAGCCTGTGATGAAATCTGAGCTTCCATTTTCTCTTTTTTTAATTTTAATTTTAATTTTTTTAAATTTTTTTGTTTATTTAAGACACAGTCCCACTCTGTCACCCAGGCTGGAGTGCCGTGGCACAATCTCGATTCACTGCAACCTCCACCTCCCGGGTTCAAGTGATTCTCCTGCCTCAGCCTTCTGAGTAGCTGGGACTACAGGCACATGCCACCATGCCTGGCTAATTTTTGTAGTTTTAGTAGAAACGGGGTTTCACCATGTTGGCCAGGCTCGTCTCTAACTCCTGACCTCGGGTGATCCGCCCGCCTTGGCCTCCCAAGATGCTGGGATGACAGGCGTCAGCCACTGCTCCTGGCCTTCAGTTTTCTTTTCTATAAAACAGGGATACTACCATGTCTTCTGGGGCACTAGCTGACCGTGCTAGTGGGCACGGGCCTGCCAGTGCTCCATATCCTGGCACATGGCTGGTGGACTCGCCCCATACTGTCTCTAAGCTTGAATCTGGAGGACACTCCAGAGGGCCTCCGATTCCTCCTGTGGTGCAGAGGACTCCAGATCCCAGCAGCTTAACCCAGCAGAGATGTGTGTGTCCCTCGCAGGCCTCAGCACCAGAGGAACTGGATGGGAACATGGCAATTGTGCTCCGCCTTAAATGCTGTTCGGGCCATGCTGCATGGACCTGTTCAAAAGACCCAGAGTGCACATCGTCCCAGGTGTCCCGCAAGAGAAGCCAGGACTGCTGGTGCCCCACTTGAAGTCTGCCCACTGACATGATGCCACGCAAGACCCTCAGTGAAATGGGTTGTCCTTAGATGGTTCCTCTCCTTCAAGGGAGGCCCAAAGAGCCTTCCAGTTGGTAGGGGAGCAGGTGGTGCTTTGAGGTGACTCACCGCAGAAGGTGAGCTTGGGTCCCTCCTGCCCCCTCAACCCCACATCACATCCTGACTGCCTTTCTTCTTGTTAGATGTCTGGTTGAGACCCTCTGACCTGGCCCTGCTGCTGCCGAGTAAAGGGCCAGCCTGGAAGACTGACAGATTCTAGAGCTCTGACATGAGTGGACCCACAGTGGCCTGTGGCTGAGTCTGGGGGCCCACCAGTGCCGTAGGTGAAGCTTTAGCTTTGTGATGAGGTCAGGTCACCATTCTCCTCTGCATCCATGGGGGTGGGTACTAGTCCCTTGCTGCCTGTCTGGGTCCGAATCTCTGGTGACAGTGAGTGCTCTAGCACAAGAGGGCATGAGAAGGAGAAAGCAGAAATGGTCGGTAAGCCATAGAGGGGCCGTGAGGACACTGCATCTGCCTCTTAGTCAGAAGACCTCACCGGGCCCCACATTTTTGCCAGGTTACCCAAACCTAGCGGTGCTGGAGGCTCCAGTGGTGAGCACCCTAGGCTCCCAGCATGGCTTTAGCTCCAGCTGTGCCCTGCACATACCCCAGGGCCCCCCACACTCACACAGACACACTTACCACCACTGGCTTGGTTCATGGCCTTCTTGCTGGCATGTTCCCTGAACAGCAGAGCTGTGTGCAGACCCTGGACATGGATGCCACAGTCAGCAAGCCACCAAATGACATCACCCAGCACGAGAATGGTGGCAGACCAGTGGGGAAAGTGCTAAGAGACAAAGCAGCCTGGCCAGACCTCGAGACCCAGGAGGACGGGCACAGGGTCCACCTAGAGGACCTCAAGACCCAGGAGGACAGGCACAGGGTCCACCTAGAGTGGCCCACTCTGCCTGGGCTGGCCATCAGGTCTCACCCAGGTTCTGAGCACCACAGTGTTTCAGCTTAAAAGTTCTGGGGATGTCATAGGATGTGCTGTCCACTTGGTTACGGCTCAGGCTGAGCCTTCAAAAGGAAGGCTGGGGTAATCTTGCTTGGATGGAAAGATACGGTGTTGTTTTGTTTTGCTGTTGGGCTTTATTCTGGCTGATTACACTTCATGGATTCATTCAGTCATTCAGCAGATACTGGTTGTGCATCGACTCTGCATCAGATACCAGTGTGGGTGCTGGGTTGAGGCAGGAAACCCTGAGGCTGGCTTCTTAAGAAAAATGCTTGGTGTGTCAGTGCTGGAGGGAAAAATACCTCAGGGGTGCGAGGAGGCACATTCACGAGCCATTGAGTCTTAAGGGGGTGGTCGTGGCAGGCCTCAGTAGTAAAGTGCCATTTGAGCAAAAACTGGAAGGAGCCCTGGGGTGTCTTGACACAGGGGCAGGGACTGACCCTCAGCTTTGTTCCTCCCACCAGGTTGCCAACGTCGAACTCTGTTACAGAGCCCTGCAGTTCTATTTGGATTATAAACCACTCCTCATCAATGACCTGCTGCTGGCACTGTCCTCCCGGCTAGACCACACCCGGACAGTCAGTTTCTTTTCAAAGGTAAGTCAGCCAAAACCCCGGGTAGAAGAGTGTATTGGGCTAGCTTTGACAAAGTTATCTGAACGACAGCACCTTTGTAAAGAGTTTCTGAAATGACCCCCAGCCAACTTGAAGATTCACCAGTGTATCAAGCTGTGTTAGGTTTCAGATACAGGGATACCTCTTGTATCACACTTCACTTTATTGTGCGTCTCAAATTCTGTGTTTTTTAAAAGACTGGAGGATTGTAACCCTGCATTGAGCAAGTCTGTCAGCACCTTTTTTCCAACAGCGTATGCTCACTTTTGTGTCTCTGTGTCACATTTTAGGAATTCTCACAATAATTCAAATTTTGTCATTATTATTATATATGTTATAGTGGTCTATGATCAGTGATCTTTTTTTAATTTTTTCCTTTTTTTTTTTTTTTTTTTAGACAGTCTTGCTCTGTTGCCCAGGTTGGGGTACAGTGGTGTGAACATAGCTCACTACAACCTCAAACTCCCGGCCTCAAGCAATCTTCCTGCCTTGGCCTCCTCCAGTGCTGGGATTACAGGCTTGAGGCAGTGCACACAACCAGTGATCTTTGATGTTACTGTTGTAACTGTTTAGGGTTGCTCCTATAAGGAGGCAAACTTCATGGATAAATGTTGTGTGTGTTCTGATGGCTCCACTGACTGGCCATGCCCTGGTCCCTCTTCCTCTCCTTGGGCGTCCCTATTCCCTGAGACACAACAACAGTGACATTAGGCAAATGAGTCTGGGCACAGTGGCTCACGCCTGTAATCCCAGCACTTTTGGAGGTTGAGGAAGGTGGATCAAGAGGTCAGGAGTTCAAGACCAGCCTGGCCAATGTGGTGAAACCTCGTCTCTACTAAAAATACAAAAAGTAGCCCGGCGTGGTGATAGGCACCTATAGTCCCAGCCACTTGGGAGGCTGAGGCAGGAGAATCACTTGAACCTAGGAGGCGGAGGTTGCAGTGGGCTGCGATTGCACCACTACACTCCAGCCTGGGCAACAGAGGGAGACTCCGTGTCAAAAAAAAAAAAAAGAAAGAAAGAATAAGTTATGGTGTTCTATAGCAAAATCGGGTGACTGTCCTTAACAATAATTTTTTTGCATTTCAAGGCCAGGCACGTGGCTCACGCTGTAATCCCAGCAGTTTGGGAGGCTGAGGCAGGCAGATCACCTGAGGTCAGGAGTTTGAGACCAGCCTGGCCAACATGGTGAAACCTGTGTCTTCTAAAAAATACAAAAAATTAGCCAGGCATGATGGCAGGCGCCTATAATCCCAGCTACTTGGGAGACTGAAGCAAGAGAATCACTTGAACCCAGGAGGCAGAAGTTGAGTGAGCCAACATCACGCCCCTGCACTCCAGCCTGGACAACAGAGCAAGACTCTGTTTCAAAAAAAAATTATAATGCATTCAAAATAGCTAGAAGAGAATGTTCCCAACACAAAGAAATGACAAATGCTTGAGGTGATGGACATCTTAATTACCCTGATTTGATCACTCCACATGTGTACATGTATCAGAATATCACATATGTTGTTCATATGTGATATTGATATTATTGATACATGATAGTTGCCCAATAAATATGCACAACTATCATGTATCAATAAAAAGTTGAAAATAAATAAGACATCATTATATAAGGAAAATTTCCGTATTAACAAAAGTTTGGAAGAAGTGGATTCCAACCCTCATGGATGACTTTGAGGGTTCAGGACTTCAGTGGAGGAAGTCACTGCAGATGTGGTAGAAACAGCAGGAGAACTAGAATTAGAAGTGAAGCCTGAAGAAGGGGTTGAATTGTGGCAATCTCAGGATCCAACTTGAACAGATGAGGAGTTGTTTCTTAGGCATGAGCAAATAAAGTGGTTTCTTAAGATAGAATCTCCTCCTGGGGCAGATGCTGTGAACATTGTTGAAATTACTACAAGGGATTTAGAATAGTACATAAACTTAGTTGATAAAGCAGCAGCAAGGTTGGGACTGAGGCCAGTTTTGAAAGATGTTCTACTGTGAGTGCAGTGCCACTAAAGAGCACTGCATGCTGCAGAGCAGTCTTTTGTTTGTTTGTTTTGTTTTTGTCTCATGCAACGCAAGTCCAGAGTGGTCTTACATAAAGGGAAGAGTCAGTCAGTGAGGCAAACCTCACTGATGTCTTATTTTAAGAAATTGCCTTCCGGGTGCAGTGGCTCACGCCTGCAATCCCAGCACTTTGGGAGGCTGAGGCGGGTGGACCACAAGATCAGGAGTTCAAGACCAGCCTGACCAACATGGTGGAACCCCATCTCTATTAAAAATACAAATTAACCAGGCATGGTGGTGTGCACCTGTAATATCAGCTACTCAGGAGGCTGAGGCAGGAGAATCGCTTCGACCTGGGGTGCGGAGATTGCAGTGAGCCGAGATTGGGCCACTTCACTCCAGCCTGGGCGAAAGAGCAAAACCCCATCTCAAAAAAAAAAAAAAAAAGAAAAAGAAAAAGAAATTGCCACAGCCTCTCCACCCTTTAGCAGCCACCACCCAGATGAATCAGCAGCCATCAGCATTAAGGCAAGACCCTCCCCAGCAAAAAGATTACAACTCACTGAAGGCTCAGATGATTGTTAGCATTCTTTAGCAATAAAGCCTTTTTAATTAAGGTGTGTACTCTGTTTTTGTAGACATAATGCTGCTACACACTTAACAGGCTGCAGCATGAACGTTAGTTAATAAGACTCACTTTATTGAAATATTCACTTTATTGTGGTGGTCTGGAACCAAACCCCAGTGTCTTTGAGGTGTGAATGTCTATGGTGACACTGGCATCCACTGAATGGCCCAGACAGTCCTCTTTGTGTGAGTATAGGCCTTTTGGTTCTAGGTGTCCAGAAAGTGACCCTGGCTCCAGAGCTGGCCCATTGAAGTGGATGGCATGCATGTGCCCACCTGTACCCCTGCCTAGTGTCCCCAGAACAAGGTTGGCCAAGTGCCTTGATGGTTCCCCCAACTTGTCAGGCAGGTCAGCTGCCCCTGGTGAAACCTTACCTGCGGTCAGTCCAGAGCCACAACAACAAGAGTGTGAATGAGGCACTCAACCACCTGCTGACAGAGGAGGAGGACTATCAGGTGGGTGTGTAGGAGGGAGCCCTATCTTGGGTGGGCTGGGCTTCTCCCTTGCAACTGCCATTCTTTTCTCAAAGCAGGCTGTTTTTGCACAGGAGGGTGTCCACGCCCTATGGGACACCAGTGGATATATGGGTAGGGGGCCTTTCTAAGGCCATGGTGATAGCAACAGCCATCAAGTAACACAATGTACCTGCTCCATGTGCAGGCAGCCCATGTCAGTGTCCCATCCCTCAAAGGCTGTCTTCCTAGGGCTTAAGGGCATCTATCGATGCCTATGACAACTTTGACAACATCAGTCTGGCTCAGCGGCTGGAGAAGCACCAGCTGATGGAGTTCAGGCGCATTGTGGCCTATCTGTACAAGGGCAATAACCAGTGGGCCCAGAGCGTGGAGCTCTGCAAGAAGGATCATCTCTACAAGGTTGGTTGCCCAGGCCCCTGTTTCCTCCCACCCTCCTGCCTCAGTGTGCTTCCTGATGCTTTGGGGATCACACTCCTTCCCTCTTGTTCCTGAGACCTGGCTCTGAGCTTCACCAGGAGATCCTCATGGTGGGTGGTGGGACTGGTGTTAAAGGGAGACCATATTTAGAACATGGGGTAAGAGTTGGGAGTGATCTAAAACCCCTTAAAAATTGTTTGGATTGAGAGACTTAAAGAGCCTTATGGAGTTGATTATTTTCGTGGCAGTTACGTGTGAGTTTCACTCTACCAAAACAGTGTGGCAAGATTCACTTCTTGGCACCCACTTTACTTCCTATGAGGATTTGGGGAATTACCTGTAATCTCAGTGCTTTGGGAGGCTGAGGTGGGTGGAGTGCATGAGCCCAGGAGTTTGAGACCAGCCTGGGCAGCATGACAAGACCCTGTCTTTCCAAAAACTTCGCTGGGTGTAATGATGGACATTTGTAGTACCAGCTACTTGGGAGGCTGAGAAGGGAGGATCACTTGAGCTCAGGAGTCGGAGGCTGCAGTGAGCTATGATCACACCACTGCTCCCTAGGCAACAAGGAATTTAAAAACCTAAATTAAAATTAAATTCAAAGGCACAGCGGTGGCTCACGCCTATAATCCCAGCACTTCCGGAGGCCAAGGCGGACAGATCACTTGAGGTTAGGAGTTCAACACCAGCCTGGCCAATATGGTGAAACCCCATCTCTACTAAAAATACAAAAGTTAGCTAGGGGTAATGGTGCACATCTGTAATCCCAGCTACTTGGGAAGCTAAGGCAGGAGACTCGCTTGAACCTGGGAGGCAGAGGTTGCAGTGAGTGGAGATCGTGCCATTGCACTCCAGCCTGGGTGACAGAGTGAGACACTGTCTGGAAAAAACAAAAAAAAAAAGGAAAAAAATAAAATCACATTCAAAACATTTGTTTCAAATCTGGGTACAGTTGTGTGCACCTGGAGTCTCAGCTACTTATGAGGCTGAGGTGGGAGGATCACTTGAGAGGGAAAAAAATAAGAATGTGTTTTTCTGCTGGTGAGAGGTATCTTAGTACCATTCTTCGACTGGGGTCCAGGCATCTGCTAGGCAGGTTGGGCTGCCTGGAGGGACCACCAAGACCCTGAAGGCATTAACATCCTCTGCTTGGCCTGAACATCTGCCCGGGGAGTGAGGGAGTTGTACAAGAGGGTCTTTGTCTGTGCCGTGTTACGCAGCTGAGCCAATTCCCAAGGTCTCCATGTTCCCAGAGACTCTGGACTTGATCTGAGGGTGTTACTTCTGGAGTTGGCCTTGGGCATTCCTGAGTATCTTCCCAGAACACATGGACAGCCGTCACCTCTTGTCCAGCACAGGGGCTTCATTCTCATGGCTCCTGGGCTGTGACTCTTGGCTCGGACTCCATGGAGGCCTGTGATCCCTGGCATCAGTGTTGCATTGTGTTTCACCCTACATTGTCACCTCCAGTGTTTTGGAGTGTTCTGTGACATCTCCTAGCCCTTAGTGACAGTGCTTGTGGTCCTTCCTGAGGTGCCCACAGGGCCCCTGAAGAGGGAACAGAAAGGAAAAGCTGCTGAGGCTCTGAGACCCCACATGGAGGTCTCTGGACCTGGCTTCTGGAAAGAGGCAGCTGGGCTCAGACGCAACTGAGGAAAGGCCAGCCTCGGCTGGCTGGTCACAGCCCGTCTGTCTTACCCATGTGGTCCCTGTTAGGGGCTTAAACACACAGCCTGCTCGACACTCAGGCAGTGATGAGTGAGCAGGGCTGTAAGTGCTGCCAGAGGTCTACTGGCCTTGCCAGCCACCCACTCCAAGCCACGTGGGCCCAGAAGAGAGTCCAGAGGACAAAGGCACAGATAGAAAGTAGCTGAGCAGGCAGTGGCTCTCAGCCAGGGGCGATTGTAGCCCAGGGAATGCTTGGTTGTCACAGCTGAGGGTGTGGTGCTACATGTAGGAGGTAGAGGCACGGATGGGGCCCACAAGCCCCGATGCACAGGTGGGTCCCCCCATACCTCCCAAAGTCAGCACTGCCATTGAAGGAGCCTGCCCTGAGGCCAGAGATGAAGCCTCCTGGAGTCTCCCTGGAGGGGTGGCCAGGTCACAGCATGTCCAGTCAGGGGCAAAGCCAGCCAGCAACAGAAAAATGTATTTCCAGATGACAGAAGTAGCATTTAGATGAAAGCTTGGTCAGCGGAGCCCTCCTACACCCACCAGTGAAGAGCACGGTCCTGCGGAAGTGCAGGTATAGACTGGAGAGCTGGACACAGGGATGGGACCGGGATCAAGCTGCCCCAAGAGTGGCATGGGCCAGGGTGGCGATGAGAGAAGAGGGTATGGGAGAGCTGAACTCGAGCTGGCTCCAGGCCGCAGGAGCAGAAGGCTGACTGGGAGCTTCCCAGGAGCTGCTTCTACTGGAAGTCCTCTGGGAAGCCAGTGAGACAGTCCCTGAGGCCCACAGAGGAGGGACAGAGCTGCCCACTTTTGGCACATTTGGAGGACAAGTCAGCAAGGGTAGGCTGGGCCAGTTGAGGGCACGGCAGGGAGCAGGCGTCACAAGTCCTCAAAGTGGCGACCCAAAGGCACCTGGATCTCTCACTTGAGGGTCAGAATCCTGGTGCCTTTGTAGGAACAGTATGGGGCAGGAGGCAGCACTTGGTGAGCAGCATGCCAGCAGGAGAGAGTTCTTTCCAGAGCCGGCTCAGCATGTTGGATCCATGCGGACGTGGGTACTGGGCATCCTCAGGGGCCTCCCAAGCGGAACTCAGAGGCACGTGCTGCAGGAATGGTGGGTGCTCCACATATGGCGGGTATGTGGAGCTGAGACTGCCACAGGGTATCCTTGGAGAGCACAGGTCATGGCCAGTGGGTCATGGCCAACTCCAGGTGGAGTGGCCTTGTGCAACTGATTTCATCTGGGTCTCAGGTTCCTGGTCTCTGAAAGGAGTACTAATAGCCCTCGCCACAGAGGGCCATGCTGGATTCAGGTGATCCAGTGCCTGCTGTGGGGCTAGAAAATAGAGAATGGCCACAGAAAGTGCAGGCTGGTCAGGACTGGTCAGGTGCAGGTGTCGTCAATAACACTGTCTTAGACAAATGCATTTGCAAGGATGAAAATAGCAGTTAGGGGTTTTTGAGCGACTTGAAGGCAAAGCAAATTGCTGTTTCTAGAGCAGTAGCCGTATCCCTGCTGACTGCTCCCCTGGTGTCACGCTCCATGGGCCTGAGCACAACACCTCTGCAACACCCCGACAACCCCCACACCCCCACAACCCCCACACCCCCATCAGTGCCTGCCTCAGAGCAGCCCGTGCACACCCTCTGCCCTCAGGAGCAGAGTTCCTGTCTCCCATGGCACCTGTGCCTCTGTGAGCCACCTGCAGGCAGTTCCGCAGGGGCTAAGAGGGCCATGCTCTGTCCCCTCCACAGCCCCTGGAGGTGGTACCAGTGGGCAGCAGCGTGCAGGGAATGGCTTGGCCATGGGTCCAGACTTGCTCCAGTGCAGGAAGGCCTTCGTGGAGCCTGGTGCCACTCCCTGCCCTGCTGGTCCAGCTGCTGCAGGCACAAGGCCTCTGCTTGCAGGATGCCCAAGCAGGCATTTGCCTTGGCTACAGGATGCCATGCAGCATGCCGCAGAGTCGCAGGATGCTGAGCTGGCCCCAGAGTTGCTGCAGTGGTTCCTGGAGGAAGGCAAGAGGGAGTGCTTCACAGCCTCTCTCTTCACCTGCTACGACCTGCTTCGCCCAGACGTGTGCTCGAGCTGGCTTGGAGGCACAACCTCATGAACTTGGCCATGCCCTACTTCATCCAGGTGATGAGGGAGTACCTGAGCAAGGTAGGTGCCAGGCCAGCTGCAGCTCCCTGGCCTCTGTATGGCATGGCCCACCCCGGCAGTGACTGGCTGTAGGTCTGCTGGGTCCTTAAGGGTGGGCCCATTTGAGGCCAACCCAGCTTGCCCAGCCAGCCCTGGCCCACCTTCAGGAGTGGCTGCTTTCCTTCATGCTCAGGTGGTTTTCTGTCCAACATTAAGCCCCTCCAGAAAATCATCATGGGGAGTGCTCAGTGGCAGCAACCCTCCTGCAGACCCTGCCTGGGCAGCTGCCCCAGTGGGCACACTGCCGGGACAACAGGCATGCTCGTCCCCAGCCCTGGACTTCATCAGGGTGACAGTGAGGTGGCTGGCAATCCCAGCTCCCTGTGGAGCTCCCAGTGGCATCTGGGGGTACAGCTGTTAGCATACCTGTTGGTGGTAGCTGCCTTTTGCTGAACACATAGTAGGAGTATTCACGGATACACTGAATCCTTCTAACAGCTATAGGGAGGATGACTCTGCTTCTTCGAAGTGACAGTATCTGATTATAAAACTCTCCCTGGGTGTTGAAGTCCTAGGAGTCCCTGCTGGGACCTAGCTTTAGCCCCTGTCCAGAAACCTGTGTCAGCAGTGTCATCTGGTGCAGTTTGTTCTTTCTAACACTGGAAAAGCCACCTCTAGTAGCATCTGCTTGCCCATCTAACCTCCTTCAGCCAGATGGAAACCTTAGGAAGGCACTCATGCTGAGGCATCACTCAGTGGAGCAAGGGAAGGGAGGGGCCTTCCAGGGGAGTGGGAGGTAGGAAGGAAACCAGAAGGCAGGTCCATGCTGCCTACTTTAGCCTGGAAGTGCCTGCAGGGCTGCCGGCCGCCTGCAGAGCCTCCAGGGGGCCGCCCAGCCCCTGATGAAGGCCATCCCAGAGGCCATCACCCTCCTGTAGGACAGTGTGATCCCATCCCATCTGCATAGCATGCCTGAGTGAGACTCCCTGATGACTCTTAAGGGGTGGGGAGGAAGGGACAGCCCTGACCACGTAGCCTGAGATGAGTGGGCTGCCAGGGGACACAGACTGATTGGATTGACAAGGGCCCTGGTTCCCCCACCAAGTGGATTGCAACTCCCTACAGGCTGTGTGTATGGCATGTGGTGTGTGGTATGCAGCGGATGGTGTGTGATGTGCGGTGTGTGTTGTGCAGTGTCTGGCGTGTGCCTGTAGAAGCTCCTCTCACCAGGATGAGTGGCCTTTCGCATCCCTCAGGTGTCTTTCCTGAAAGCAGTCTGTGTTCTGAGAATCTGCACAAGGAAGGAAGAATGTGCATGAATCTCTTCCTGACAGTAGAGGCCCATGGGTTAGTGTTAGAGGAACTCAGGCTCACCCAGGCCTCAGGGATGTCATTGCTGTGGGGGTCAAAGTACCAGGGGATCCCCCAGGACTTTGAGGAGCACACTCTCTTTCTGTTGTAGATGACTGAGTTAGCAGCCGCTATCACCTTTGTCCACACTGTGGCAGCACGGCCTTGGCCTGGATTTCTGAGACTCCACTGGCCCTGGAAAGTGGTGGCTGCTGCAGCACCTGCCCTGCCGCTGCCCACCTATTCCTGCTGGGGCAGATGAGGTGCCTGTCATGGGAAGAGTTTGAGGAGAGGAGGGGGCTGGCAAGGGGTTTCCCAGTCAGTGGTGTGGGGCTGTGAGCTGATTCTCAGCTTGAGCTGGGGCCCAGCTGACTCCACACAGCAGTGCTGGGAGGTTGAGGGTGTGGAGAAGAGGTACAGTCCCTTCCTGGTGGACAGCTGGGCCCGGGGCCTTGTGGCTCATCTGGGAAACTCGAGGGCCATCCCTCTGAGATGCCCCCAGTGCTCTTCCAGTGGAGGGAGGGTACAGGCCTAGCTCAGCCCTCAGCCCGAGTGTCGGCAAGCTGTAGGTAGCAAGGACAGGCAGCAGGGCCAGTGCACCTGTCCTCCCTCCTCACCTCTCAGTCCCCAGCCCCAGCTCACAGGGGCACATCCTTATTTCTCTTTTTACTTGAGTGCTTTTGGGGGGAATCCTAGCTGCACAGTTGCTGCTGCCTCGCTCTTTAGCAATGGGCAGCGTTGGTGCCCGGTGAAGCCTCAGGGAAGAGAGAGGAGGCAGTTTGTCCTCAGTGCTTCTCAGGTAAAGTGTCTAGGTACCAGGTGACTTGTCTCTGAGAGCCACATGATCTCTCTGCTAGTCAGGAGGGGTGGGCAGACTGGACTGCTGGAGTCAGAAGCAGGTATTGCTCCCTGGCATGGCCCTAACCCTGCAGGTCAGGTAAATGGCAGTGTCCTTGTATCTAAAGGAGGACTTGGCCCCCATGAGCAGGCCACACCCTCAGCCTGTAACAAATGACTGCCCCAGTGCCCACTGGGAAGCCCTGGGGACCCTGCTGGGCACTCTGTCTCAGCCAGCTACCAAGGCTTCACCTCTCCATGCCTTGCTGCATTCTAAAAGTGCATGGGGTGTGGGCTCTGCCTGTGTGCACCTCCTCCGCTCTCACTCTCCTGGAGGCCCTGTGTCCTGATCTTCCACTCCACCTTCAACTAGAGGCTGGGACTGCACTCTTGTCAAGCGGCTGTTCACATGCTCTCGCCTCCTTGCAGGTGGACAAACTGGATGCCTTGGAGAGTCTGTGCAAGCAAGAGGAGAATGTGACGGAGCCTGCCCCTCTCATGTTTGGTAGGTGGCACCTGTAGCCCCTAACCCCCTGAAGAGGGAGCGGGGAGGGATTCAAGTCCCACTGCCCTTTCCTGGCTGGGCTTTGGATGGGGATGAGGATGGGAATGGATGGGTGGGGGCCGGAACGATCCCAGTGGCTGCTGGGTGTGGAGAAGTGTATGTCCAGGAATGCTGGCATGGCCACTGCCTGCCCTGCTGTAAAGGTGCCTGCTTTCTGACAGGGGTGGCTGCTTAGCTGTGAGCTGCTGCTGTGTCCCACCAGGCCTGGCCCCCTGGGTAGCAAGGCTGCTGCTGGTGTGTGCTGGGAGCCTGGCTGTAGAGCTGATGGAAGAGGCTGTGGGGTACTGGAACACCGCGGGGCCAACACAGGCCTGAGGGTGTGGTGTGAGTGTGCAGCACGCTGGCGGTCTCAAGCCTCCTGCTGACTGTGTCCCTCCACCATTAATACTAATCTGGTGTTTTTAGGTTTTGATGGGCATGAATGAGACCAACCGGTCGCACTAAGTAAGTGTCCCATTTGACTAGCTTACCCTCAAGCCAGGCCAGCCTCTCTGGCTGACCCCACGCTTACCCTCAAGCCAGGCCAGCCTTTCTGGCTGACCCCACGCTCCTTGCCTCTGGGTGCCTGCCCCCTTGGTGCCTCAGTCTGGGTGGTAAGGGCTGGTCCTGCAGACCCTGCTCCCTGGGTCCCGGGCTACTCAGGGGAGCCAGGAGAGGACCCCCATGGGCAGGAAGAGCTCTGCTCATTATGGGTGTCCCCCTCTACAGGCCAGCAGCCAATGGTGACAGCAGGCCCTGCCACGGCCCCAGCCCCTGCCAGCTTCCCCTTTGGCTATGCCGCTGCTCCTGCCTTTCTCCAGCCGCCCATGTACAACTTCCGCCTGTAGTGGGCGCTGTCTCCACCCACCCTACCTGCAGAGCGACTAACTTCTCCAAGGAGCATGTCACTCCAGCAGCACAGGGGCCCGCAGTGCGAGGCGAGGACACCTGGACGTTATTTATTTTTGCTGAAACCCAATGATGGCAACCTCTGAGCCATCCCAGAGCCTGGGGAGGCCAGGGTAGAGGCTGACGGCGCAAAACCAGCTTCAGCCGCCAACAGGACTGGACTGTGGGCTCTTCTGCTGGAGCCAGGCATTCCTCGTGGGTGCCCCCCACTGGCTGGAGCTGCCCCCTCCAGGCCAATTTGAAGACAACGTGAACACGTCTTGTTTGGAGGTACCAGGCCTCGTAACAGGACTCCAAGCCTCCTGGAGATCATAAATATTAAAGTCGGTTTATCCAGGCAAAGGTGCTCTGCTTGGTGCTGGTGTGGGTAGGAGAAGGGGCCGGTTTCCTGGGCCCCGCAGTCCATTAAAGATTTGCTGGGACCTCTTTGGGGGGTGTGGGATCTGCATTGCCCAGAGAAGCCACCTAGGAGAATACAGCTGCTTGTATTTGGGGTCTTTCCTGACTCTGTTCGCTGAGCGCAGGAACTCTAAATCCCGGAGAGGTGTGGGTCGGCACCGCCAGGTGAGGCCCGGCACGTGGCCGCTGCGGGAGGGGCACCGGAGGCGTTGCCCCTTCTCACCTGCCTCCAGGTTCGGCCAGAACGTTTGAGTTCTTCAGGTACGGGGCTAACCCCACCTGTTTTCACGGAAGGTGTGCCCCTGGCCTCCGGGATCCCGTCGCTCTCGGCAGTCGCGCAGACCCAAGACCCGCTCCCCCGCGCCCTTCGCGGCGCGGCACGCCGTGCACCTGGATCCATAGCTCCAGGCCGGGCCATAGCCCTGCCTCCCGCAGCCCCGCCCCTGGCCCCGCCGCTCGCGGTCGCCAGGGCCTCGGCCTCGGCCATTGGCTGCGCTTTAGCCCCGCCCCTACGCCTGCCTCGGCGCGCCCCGCCCCGGCCTCAGTTTCCCGGCCCGCACGGGGCGGGCCGGGGGCGGAGCCCGGCTCAGACCACGCGGGGCGGGACCCGGAGCTGACGCGGCCGCCCCGCCCCCGGGACCATAACCGGCCGCCGCCGCCACCCCGGACCGAGCGCGGAGTTCTGGAGGCTCGGACCCGAGGCCGCCACCGTGCGCCCCGCCTGCCGCCCGCCATGGCCGCACCCCGCGGCCCGCGAGCTCTGGCGGCCGCCGCGCCCGCGTCCGGGAAGGCCAAGCTGACGCACCCGGGGAAGGCGATCCTGGCAGGTGGGCCCCTCCGGGACGCGGACCCCCGTCCCGCCGCGCTTCCGGGTGGGCCCGGGACGCCGAGGCCCCGCCCCACTTCCGGGTTGGGCCGTGGGTTGGGGGGTCGTGGGGGCGCGGTCCTGGTCCCCACCCGCCGCGTGGGGCTCTCCCGCCTGCAGCTTGTCACCCCTGCGCCTTGCCGGGACAACGGGGTGGGGGCGTGGGGCCCCAGCCCGGGTTCCCGCGACACTGGCGCTGCGGCCGCGCCGGGCAAAGTCCGGGACGGGGGAGGGGCCCGAGCGCCGGCGGCCGGGCGAGGGTCTCAGAAGCCGGTGCCCGGTCCCCACAGGCGGCCTGGCGGGCGGCATCGAAATATGCATCACCTTCCCCACCGAGTACGTGAAGACGCAGCTGCAGCTGGACGAGCGTTCGCACCCGCCGCGGTACCGGGGCATCGGTGAGGAGGGGGAGGCCGCAGGGGCGGGCACCCAGGGCGGCGGCATCAAGGGCGGTGGGGTCCTGACTGCCCCCTTCCCCAGGGGACTGCGTGCGGCAGACCGTCCGCAGCCATGGCGTCCTGGGCCTGTACCGCGGCCTCAGCTCCCTGCTCTACGGCTCCATCCCCAAGGCGGCTGTCAGGTGAGGCCCGGCCCGGGGCTGCTGCGGGAGCGGGGCTAGGCCACGGCAGCCCTTCTCACCCGCCTCCCTTCTCCAGGTTCGGAATGTTCGAGTTCCTCAGCAACCACATGCGGGATGCCCAGGGGCGACTGGACAGCACACGCGGGCTGCTGTGCGGCCTGGGCGCCGGCGTGGCCGAGGCCGTAGTGGTCGTGTGCCCCATGGAGACCATCAAGGTGGGGAAGGTCCTGGCGAGGACCCGGGACATGCAGGGAGTATGGGGAGGGGCGGCCGCGCTGGCCCTTTGCTCCAGGGACAACCGGCAAGCTGGGGAGGGTCTCGTGGGTGCCAGGGAAGACCGGCAGGGTGATCGCGGGGCCCTGGGGCAGGACGCCTGCCAGGAAGGGCCGCCTGTGGAAGCTGAGTCTTTGCTAAAGGCAGCCTTAAAGTTTTTACAAAGTACTTTTACAAAGCAGAAAACAAATGACACGTTTACTGCCAAAACTGGAAAAGAGCAGCAAACGTAAAGGTAGAGTCTAGTCACCAGGGCTGCCCTGTGTCCCAGGGCATGGTCCGTGTGGGCGGCCTTGGCGCTGCCTCCCAGGGAAGAGCTGCAGCCCCAGTTCTGCCCCCGCCCTGGATGGGCCCTGGTCCTGCCTGCTAGCCAGGACTCACCCAGGTGGCAGCCGAGAACCGGCCCCCCTTGCTTCTCTCAGGTGAAGTTCATCCACGACCAGACCTCTCCAAACCCCAAGTACAGAGGATTCTTCCACGGGGTTAGGGAGATTGTGCGGGAACAAGGTGAGCCACTCGACCTTCCCGCTAGGGGAAGGGCCTGCACCTCCCATCCTGCTTTGGACTCTGTGCGGTACCCGCCTCCCCCTCCCCTACCTTTCCCCTCGCCTCCCCCTTCCCCTCCCCCACCGCCAATTCCCAGCGGGGCCTGAGAGGCTGCAGGGTAACCCCGTGCCTGCCTGCCCCCAGGGCTGAAGGGGACGTACCAGGGCCTCACGGCCACCGTGCTGAAGCAGGGCTCGAACCAGGCCATCCGCTTCTTCGTTATGACCTCCCTGCGCAACTGGTACCGAGGTATGTCTGCGCCACAGGGCCCCGCCTCCGCACACAGCCAGGTACTCTCCTCTCCTTGGCCCTCCCCAACCTCCCCCCGCCCCGCGAGGGGTACCCACGTTTCGAGGTGCTGGTCAAAGCTCCTCCCAGCACCGTCTGACCACAACTCACCCCCCTCCATATCCAGGGGACAACCCCAACAAGCCCATGAACCCACTGATCACTGGGGTCTTCGGAGCTATTGCGGGCGCAGCCAGTGTCTTTGGAAACACTCCGCTGGACGTGATTAAGACCCGGATGCAGGTGGGGGGGTTAGAGAAGGGGAGGGAAAGGGGGGATGAGGCCAGAACTAGCTGCTGAGCCCCTGCCTGCTGATACCCTGCAGGGCCTGGAGGCGCACAAATACCGCAACACGTGGGACTGTGGCTTGCAGATCCTGAGGAAGGAGGGGCTCAAGGCGTGAGTGGGGGAGGGGCAGGGCTCTTGTCCCCACCTCAGACCTTTCCCGGCCAACCTGGCCTCCCCACGTCATCTCCTTTCAGACCTCTGTGCCTCCCACTCCAGCATCTGGGGGTTTCGCTGCTAGGGACAACTGCGGTGACCTACCTTCCCCTCCCCGCCCCTCCTCCCACCCAGATTCTACAAGGGCACTGTCCCCCGCCTGGGCCGGGTCTGCCTGGATGTGGCCATAGTGTTTATCATCTATGATGAGGTGGTGAAGCTGCTCAACAAAGTGTGGAAGACGGACTAAGCCTAGAGGGGCCACAAGGGGACCGCCCCGGACACCTCCCGAGTGCCCCACCACCCTTGTCTCACATGAATCCAGTGCAGTAGTGCCAAAAGGCCCCTTCTCACGTCCCTCGAGCTCTGTGGTCTGGTCTGTGCATTGTGGCCATCAAATCCATGTGTCCCATAATGCCGTGTCCCTCCTGTGGTCTGTGACACCACCACTGTGCCCCGGTGTCTGGCCCAGCCATGGCTGGCTGTGCATCTGGCCTGTGACCCTGAGCCCACTTGTCTATGTGCTTACTGTGAGCCCTGTGCCTGTGTTTCATGTTCTGTGTCATGTGACCCTGTGCCCCGCCTCCCGGGGTGCCCGTGTGGCCTGGGTCCTCGGCCCTGTAGCCCTGGCCCGGTCCCAGTCCGGTGCCTTCCACCCTGCCCCGGCCTACCACAGCTGCCTCCGGGCCTCGGCCTGGCTTCACCGCATTCCAGGGGCTGCAGCCCCCAGCTTCTCCCGCCACTGGCCTTAACTGGCCCTCGGGCCCTCCCTCCACCCAGGACAGGGTGGCACCGGCCACTCTCAGGACCACCCTGCCAAGGCAGAATAAACCGGATCCTGTTGCAGTCTCCTGTCTTGTGTTCATCCCTCTATGGGCCCATCTATGCATGGGCTTTGGAGGCTGTGCCTCTGCAGGGACCAGGCCACCCTCATCTGAGGACACTGCAGAAGGGGGACAGGGAGAGAATAGTATCCATCCAGGGCAGGGCACTGTGGCCACAGAGTTGGCTCCCTAAGAAGCCCAGCACCAGGCCAAGAAGGATCTGGGCTGCACCCTGGCCTTCCCTGTGGCCTGTGGGCAAGATGCCATGGTGTGAGTAAAAGGGTATGTTTATAAGGCATTGGGGTGGCCGGGCAGAGAGCAGTGTTCAGGGCAGGGGATTGGGCCCAGGAGATGAAGTCCCAGGACAACTGCCTGCCCCTCACCCAGGGGGAAGCGTAGGGAAGGGTTGGGTTGCTCAGGGCCCCTCTGGGGCATGCCCAGCTCCTCCGTGAGTGAAATGAGCTGCTCACAGGAAGAGGGGATGGGTGTATGCTGGGGCCTCTGAACTCCAGGCAGGGGTGTCTGGCCTTTGCTGTCTGAAGGCTCTGGGCAGGGGCCCTTCCTTGTTCCTTCACCCAGGCTGGGAGACAGCTGCCCTGGGGCAGTAGGAGATGGGGCTACCTGGCCAGAGCCCTCTGGGCACCTTGTGCCACAGCCATGAGCCTCAGAGGAAAGTATCCCTCTGGCTGGAGGCCAGAGCTCTGCACTGGCATGTCCCCATGGGGCCAAGCCCTTCTTTCCACAGCCAGTGATCCACGTGGAGGACACTTGGGAAGGATGGGGATCACTCGGTGCCCCTGGCTGTGCAGAGAAGCCAGCTTCCTGTCCAAGTGCCTCTGGGGGAAAAGTCATACATTTGGCTCAGACTGGAAAATAAGCTTTTGCCAGCCAGAAACTCCATATAAGCAGGTCCCATCCCTGTGGAGACTGCCCTGCTCTAGTGACCTCACAGCACCCGGGAAAGAGTCTGGGGTCCAAAGCGCCCAAAGTGGATCTGGGAGCCAAGCATGGGCTTGGGGGTACAAAGGGAGCACAGGTTTTGAAGCCTTGGGGAGAGCTGCCAGGCTGGGAAGGGCTGGGGGTGTCTCAGCACTCAACCTGTGCCGTGATGGGATGGCCAAGCACTCTCCATGCTCACGGCAGAGTTCCCAATCTGTTGCCACAGAGGAGAAAGGGCCCAGGCAACAGAGCGGCCCTCCTCCCACTGTGCACTAGGGCATGCCAGTGCCACCACGAGAAACCCACACCAAGACACTTCCTGTCCCTGGAGCTCAGGCCACTGGTTCTGCACCTCAGAAGCTTTCCTGTGGGGTGACAGGCAGTGGGCCGCACTGGTCCATAGTGCCAGCCATGAAACCTAGGGGCACTCAGCTATCTGGGGTCTGCCCTCCAGGCCTCAGCATCCATTTGCTGTACTCCCTGCAGGTGCTCAGAATCATGCTTAGGCAGAGCAAGCCCTCACACGTCGCAGCTTTTTTCTTGGGGTTACAGGAGGTGGTTTACAGTCTCCCCAGGTTCCAGGCAGTTCTGGGAGCAGGCAAGGCCTCACAGATGCCTGGAGGGGACCCCACCCCCACATACTGATCTCCAGAGCTGCCAGCCACTCACTGCACATGCCTACACCGAGTCCTGTCCCTGCCCCTCCACAGGAAGGGGCCGAGGCTGCACCAGCTGACAGCAGGGTGTAGGACGGCATGCGTCTCCATCCTCTTTGGACCCCTGCCATCCTTAGGGTCACCTTGTTTATGCCTTGAATCACAGGGCAGACAGGTAGCCCAGCCAGAAATTTTCACTGAGCTGGGTCTGAGTCCCTTGGGGCCACCTACCCTGGTAGATAGAACCCACACTGTAGGCTGCCTCACACATCTCTTCAAGAAGTAGGCAGCCTCCAGTCTTGGAGCTGAGACCCAAGGGGAAAGGTGTCTGTGCAGGAAAGAGCTGGAGGCTGGAGTGGCAGGCAGGGGCCTGGAGGTAGCCAAGTTGCATTTAACCAGACTGCAGAAAGGACTAAGGCCACTGGGGCACCTGCCCTTGGGGGCAGAGGGGCAGAGACACGTGGACGGGTCTCCAAGCTAGTCTGCAGGCAGAAGAGGCTTGACTTCTAGCCGGGTGCTCCACCTCTCCCCACTAACCAGGAAGCTTGGTCAGAGCTGGGGAGAGCCCCAGGAGGTGGCTGAGTGCACATCAAGGTTGTGGATGGAGATTCCAGGTCACCATGTCCTGCTCCAGCCAGAGCCACAGTGACCAGCTAAAGTCACAGCCTGGAATCTGAACCTTACAACTGTGCCTAGGAGGGACAGTGGCCTCAGAGAAAAGGACAAGGGAGCAGGTGAGGTGGTGACCACACATAGGGCAGGGCTTGGCCAACCTCCCAGCCTTGTCCTGACAGCTGTGGTACTGAGGCTTCCAGGCAGCTACCTGGCTCCATCCTCCCCCTCCTCAGATTCCTTGATGTTCCCCTCACACACTGCTGCATGCCACTTCCCCCCAACCGGGTCTTCCGTGTCCCTGTGTAGGTGATGAATGGCAGTCAGCGCTTAGTATTCAAAAAAGCCAGTGGCTCCTGACAGTGTGTCTGTCTCCTCTTAGCCAACAAAGAAAATGCTGGTTTTGGGGTTGTGTCCCTCTCAGCATTCACAACAAACACAATATTGGTCGATGATGCATGAGTAGTATTTTCCCCACTTTTTATTTCCTCTGTGTTTTCAGATGCCCTGCACAGGGTCTTAGGTAAGGGGCACAGAACCAGGGGCCACCTCAAGACCTGGGAACATGGACTGAACACAAACACACAAGGGACAGGGGCAGGGGTGATGCAGGGACAGTGGAGAACTGAAAGGACAGCCTGAAAGGGATGATGGGAGGACCACAGAGAACACCCAGGATTCATGGATAAACATGAGAAGGCCAACAACTTGGGTGACCTATGGGAAACATGGTGGCCCTGTAGTTCCACTCCACCCATTCCTACCTGGCAGATAGCCCTGAGAGAGCCTCCCTTCTGCTCAGGTTGAGCCAGGCCCTGACCACTGACCCTTCCCAACATGGCCCTTATTACACTGTTGTCACATTTGTCCCCTCTGCCAAACCACACCCATCCTCCACCCATCACCCACTTGAGAATTCTCCATTGACTGGGCCTTACCTGGGAGCCATGACCTGGGAGGCTACACTTAGCCACAGGAGTGTCATCTCCTGAAGTGACCTCAATGGATGCACCATCTCACCCCTTTGCCTCCAAGCTCTGTTCAAATGCCTGTCGTGGCCGATGGCCCACTAGCTCCAAGCAGCCCAAACCCTGTCTCACAAGCGCAGCTCCGGGAGCTCCTGGGGCCCGGGGCACATTCCATGCGCTGGGGGCTGGGGCAGCCGAGGCTCGCGGCCAGCCTCCTAGTCGGCCCGAGGCAGCCCTATGAAGTCCCCTTCCGCCGCTGCCGATGGCCCTGGCCAGCCACCACCTCCTCTCGGGGCCCGGGAGACTCGCCTGGGGTGGTAATGGAGGAAGGTAAATAAAATGCCAGCGATCGTGATCCGGGGGCTCATCCCGCGGGCCGGCCCAGGTCACGCGAGAGGCGTTGTGCCCGCCAGGGCCAGCAGGAGGGTCGCCGGCGCTGAGGGGCGGGGCCCCTGGCCGCAGACCACCCGGGCCCAGCTCAGTACCCGGCCACGGGGGAGCACCAAGAGGCTTCCTGGGTATCCATTTTCGAAAAAGGAATGAAATTCCTCAGCTTCAGGAATGGCCGATCCAAGTAGGGAGGGCCGCCGAGTAGAATCGCGTTTCCGGAACGCCCGGGCTGTCGGAGCGACCACTCGTGCGCTCGGAAGCTGGGGCGGCGCGCGCTGATGACGTCACGACGGCGCGCCCGGCCGTCCGTGGCTGCGCGCGCGCGGTACCGCGGCTGTGGAAGCTGGAGCCGCGCGGCTCAGACCCTGGCCGCCTAGTCCGAGATTGGCTGGGCTGCCTGGAGGCTCCTCGCGGTGTCTGCCACCAGCCCCTGACCTTCAGGTTTGACCGCGAGTCCCCACCCTCGCCTGCAGCCCCTGGGTTCTCGCCGGCCCAGCCACCTCATCCACCCTCCCCGAGCCTCTGACGGCGCCTCCCCGGAACAGCGGCGGCCCGCGCTGGAGGCTGCCGGGGTCATGCCGAGGCGCCGGACTGAGCGGACAGTCTGGTCTCCCGCTTCTCCCGCCCCGGCTTTCCCCTGCCTGGAGCTGCCGCCGCACCTGCTCCCCTCCGCCCTCCAGATCGCTGCGGGCGCGGCTTCCTCGCCCCGGAGCGCTCTTCCTCCCGCTCCGCCTTTTCCCTGTCATGCGTCCTGCCCTTCGCGCCCTGCCCGGCCTGTGTGCAGCTGGGGTGCCTGTTTCCCTTCCCCGAACGGCGCCCTCCCATCTGGTTGTCTAACTTTGTCCTCGGACCCACGCTCGCAGAGGACAGAGCCTGGGCCCGTGGCTCACGCCTGTGTGCCCTCCACAGGGCCTGGATGGGAGAGTCGTTGGTCACTGCTGAAGGAAGGAAGGGAGGGAGAGAGAGGAGAGGGAAGGAAGGACAGATGTACTTAGGACTGCGTCTTTTCTTCCGCTTGTGACTTTTTGTTCCAATGTCCCTAGTCGCAGCCATGTTCCTCAGAGGGCTCCACTCGCCTGTCCTCTGCTCCCGCCCACTCCACCCTGCCTGCCTGGCCAGCTCCAGTCCGGCCACTTGTTGCTGCCTGTGTGCTCGTGTAAGGCACGGTGGCCTTGCCACATCCCCATGGAGGAGGCAGGCGCAGGCACACCGCTCTGAGCCACCTACTCTGGGGGCCTGTTGGCAGGAACAGGAGAAGGAGCTGGGGTTGGGATTGTGTCCCCACAGAAGGCAGCAGTGAGCACAGGCCACACACGACACTGGCATATCCTGGTTAGGCCTTTCCTTAGCCTGCTCTATTCCTCAGATAGGAAAACCCAGACCGAGAAAAAGGACCTACCTGAGACCTGTGGAGGCCCCAGTCCCTCCCTCTGCTGCCTAGTGAGAGAGGACGGAAGATGAGGAGTGAGGAGGGATTGAGAGGCAGCAGGTGGCGTCACATCTGCCCTGTCAGTGAGTTGGTCAACAGAGATCCTCTGGGAGCTATACCTGGACAGGACCCCAAGGGGAAGGCGGAGGGTCAGCAAGGGGCCTGCGAGCTGCCCTTTTCAGCATCCACCTAGTCTGCAGGCTGCCCCCGGCCCTGCCCAATGGGCAAAGGTGTGTCCTGCATGTTGCCATGCAACCCAAGCTCAGTGTGTAGGTAGCACCCAGGGCCGCAGTGGTAATTAGGGTCCACAAGGGTATGGGTCTGGAGGGGGCGGGAGCATCCTTCTCTCAGCCTGACACAGGAGGTGCAGGGCTGTTCCCTGATCACCCAGGAATGCTGGCCAGGGCAGGGGTCCACTGATCCACACCCGTCTTGGTCCCTGGTGCGCATCTCCCTCTCGGCCCCAGGGCCCATTGGCCAGGTGACAGCTGGGGAAACTGATACCAGCTCTTAGCTTTGGACTGCCGGGTGGCAAGGCCTTGTGGTCGCTGGGAGCCAGGCGTCCTCAGCCCGCGCGTTAGCTGCTGACAATTGAGCGACCAAAGCAGATTAACCTGGGTGTTAATCCTCCCTTAATGGCTTCAGAATCCTCGGCTCCAGGAGCTAAGCCGGCCTTTCTCCGTGCGCGGCCGGGCCCTCCGCGGCTTCAGCCCGGCAGCGGCGCCGATGCTATCTCTGCCGGCCCTGCCGCAGTACCCGCGCTAATCCCCGGCGCTCCTTTCTTCCCCGGCCCGCCCGAGATCGGCCGATTGGCGTTTGATTACGGCCGCTATCGAGGGCCCCTTTGTGCGACTGGCCCTAAATCCCGTAATTCCGTGATAAAGGAGGCATTAGCTGGCGTTTGCGGCGGAGAAAGGCACCGGGATGAAAGAAAGCAATCAGGGGATCCGGACGGCCGCGCCCTCGAAGCGGGGTGGCCTCGACTCAGTGCGGGGGCGGCCTGGGCCCCAGCTCCCTCCACCCCAGCCGGTTCTGAACGGGGCTAGCGACCCGTCCTCACCTCCCTGGCTGCCCCCTCCCCACCGCCTTGGCTGCCACTTGGCTTGGGAAACTCCTGGGCTCACATGCCAAGGGACCATCCCCCACCTCAGCCTCATTTTCGCAGGTGGGGGACCTAAGGGCCCTAACCCTCCCTGGGCCCTGCCTCTGGGCTCTGACTGTCCAAATCCAACGGTCTGTTAGTGCCCACCCAAAGCTCCATTCCTCCCTGGCCTCTGATTCTCCCCCAGCCCCTCCAGATTCCTGACCCCCTCATCTGCCCCTCTCTTTCAGCACTGACCAGCTTCATCCAGTCCTGGAAACAGCCAGGTCTGTTCTTTAGTCGCAGAAAAAAGTGATGGCAGCTGGGAGCACTGGTATTGCCTAGGGAGATGCAGCAGGGAAAGCCCCTTTGCAGAGGCACTGGGAGCCCCAGGCAGGATAGGGCGCCAAGGAGCCAAGCTGGGTGCGAGCTCTGTGTATTGGAGGAGCTGGGCAGCTGTGAGGAGGGAGAAGCCACATGGGATAGATGGGAGAGGTGGCAGCAGCCAGGGCTTCTGGGGACTGAGGACCACTCACCCCCGGCTCTGAAGTGAGGGTGTCATGATTGGACTTGCGTTTGTGGCAAGCATTGACGCCTCTCTGGGGCAGGCTCACTTTGGGGAGGAGAACAGGAGAGAAAAGTAGCTGAGAGTGGGTTCAAAAGCCAGCCACTCTGTGGGTGCAGCTGGCAGACATCTGCGACTGGCGCCAAGGTGGAGGCCGTGCAGAGGGACAGGTGTGGGCAGTACCAGACGGAGCTGGAGGTGGACAATGAGATCCGAGGTGGGAGTGGGGAGTGCCAAGCATTTCCTACCAGCTGAGCCTTGAGCAGTTCTAGAGGCAAGTGAGCGGTTACCAGGATGCACAGGTGAGGGAGTGGGGCATTTACCTAGGCAGACAAGTGTGTGTTTACCAAGGTGAACAGGAGTCAAGGTGTGCGTTTACCCAGGTGAGTAGGTGGGGCAGCGGGCCATGTACTGGGAGGACAAGGGGATGGTTGGGCACCAGTGGCTCTGTTCAGGTATCCTTTAGGGGTCAGCCTACTGGTCCCCAGCTGCTGACGCCTCTTAGTGACTCATGGCTGCCCTGATCTTGGAGAATTGTCCTGGGGAATGCGAGCCACCCACACAGCAGCCCTCCAGACCCAGAAGCAAAACCCTAACAATGTCTCATGTACTGGCGTCCCCGCTTTGCCGAAAGGTGGTTCTGATCTGTGGAGTTCTCGGTGTCTGCTCCGGCGCGTCCATGTGGAATGACGGAAACTGGTCTCTAAGAGAGACGGCCTTCTGCTGGGCAGTCTCCACTCCACCACCCAGTCCTGTCCTGCTTCCACGGTGATCAAGCACCTCAGTTTTCCCAAGACTAAGGAATTTCCTGGGAAGCAGGGCTTTCAGCACCAAAACCTGGGAAAGTCCCAGGCAATCCAGGATGGTGTATCCCCCTAGGTTTCTGTTGTGTCCCCCAAAGAGATGCTGAAGTCCTAACTCCTCGTACCTATGAATGTGAACTTATTTAGAAATAAGGTCTTTGCAGATGTAATTAACATTTAAATTAATTAGCTGGGCATGGTGGTACACATCTGTGGTCCCAGCTCTACCCTGGAAGCTGAGGTGAGAAGATTGCTTGAGCCCAGGAAGTTGAGATTGCAGTGAGCTGTGGCCACATCACTGCACTTCAGCCTGGGCAAAAGAGCAAGATTCTGCCTGTAAACAAAACAAAGCAACAACAACAAAAACCATATAAACTAAGATGAGCTCATTCTGGAGTCGGGTAGGTTCTTAGTCCAGTAAGACCGATGAAGTCCTCAGAAGAGGAGAGCTGCAGGAGGAGGCCATGTGATGACGCAGGTGGAGACGGGACGGGGTATCTGTGACCCAAGGAATGCCAGTGGGTCCAGCAACGCCAGATGCCAAGAGAAATGCACGGGGCAGACTGTGTGCCCTGGAGCCTTCAGAGAGCATGGCCCTGCTGACACCCTGATCAAGGTTCCTGGCCTCCGGAAGTGTGAACAGGTAAGCTCCTGTTGGAAACCGTTCAGAGCTCAGCACCACCGGAACGCAGCACAGACTTCCTTGCTCTCCTGAGCACACGTTCAGCAACAGCCTGAGAACAAGAATTCTCGCTTCAGGCTTTGCTTCTAGGGAACTAGACCTCAACAGTGGTTGAAGCCCATCTGAAGGACAGCACTCCAAAATTGGCTCCTGCGCTGGCGGGGTGGCAATGAGGAGCTGTCACTCTTCTGGTGTTTCTAGCATGTTGTGGTGTCCTGTCCTTGTAGATGCCAAGATGGCAGGTGGAGAATTGACCGCCCCCAGCCTGGGTCGCAGTCGCAGTGGGCACCTGAGAGGTGGGGAGGACATAGGAACTCCAAGAGCCACGGGACTGAGAGGCTGTTGCCAAGCACTGTCGATTCCTGGAGGAGCCAACATGGCAGATCCAGACACACTGATCAACAGCATGAAGCAGAGTGCCCTGCGCCAGACCCCAGCTCGCACACGCAGAGACCGGCCTGCAGGTGGACAGAAATGAAGATGAGGCCCTGGGGGTTCGTGGAGCACAGCCGAACTCCAGGTGAGGCGGGGGATCTCAACCTAGACCAGGCTCTGGCATCAAGGTGACAGCCCTGACAGTGAAGGAGTGGGACGCTGAGGTGTGAGGCGGGATATCTGAGTGGATGCCCTTGAGCATTTTGGTGTTTTGTTTCATTTTGTTTTGTTTTGGGGGATTTATTTGACATGGAGTCTTGCTCGGGTGCCCAGGCAGGAGTGCAGTGGCATGATCATAGCTCACTGCAGCCTCCAATTCCCAGGCTCAACTGATCATCCCACCTGAGCCTCCCAAGTAGTTGGGACTACAGGTGTGCACCACCATGCCCTGCTAGTTTTTTTAAAAAAAATTTTAGAGAGGGAGTCTCACTATGTTGCCTAGGCTGGTTTCAAACTCCTGGCCTCAAGTGATCCTCCTAAATCCTTGGCCTCCTAAAATGCTGGATTTATAGACATGAGCTACTGCATCCAGCCCTTTATACCTTTTATATATTTTTCTTGCTTTATTGCACTAAGACTTCCAGGACAACGTGAAATAGAAATGTCATGGATATCCTTACTTTACTCTTGATTTTAGGGACAAAATGACCAATGTTTTGCCAGAAAGTAAGATAGTAACTGTAGGCTAACTATAGATTATTAATAAAGTTGTTTATTATATTCCCTTGTTATTCTTTTAAGATCTGCAGAGTCTACCGTTACATCCCCTCTTTCAGTCCTGATATTGGTAATTTGTGTTCTTTTTGTTCCGGTTCAGTTTAGTTCATTAATTTTGTTTATCTTTGGCTTTCTTGTTTTCTCTGTTTTTGCCTTTTTATATATTATTGATTCTATAAAAACTCTTCTTTCACTTGCATGTTTTTTGTTTGTTTGTTTGTTTTTAAGATGGAGCCTCACTCTGTCATCCAGGTTGGAGTGCAGTGGCACGATCATGGCTCATGCAGTCTTGACCTCCCCAGGCTCAGGTGATCCTCCCACCTCAGCCTGCCGAGTAGCCGGGACTCCAGCTGTGCACCGCCACACCTGGGTAATTTTTCTGTATTTTTTGTAGAGACGAGGGTCTCTCTGTATTGCCTGGGGTGGTCTTGAACTTCTGGGCTCAAGCTTTCTACCCTCCTTGGCCTCCCAAAGTGCTAGGGTTTTTTGTTTGTTTGTTTTTTGAGATGGAGTCTTGCTCTCTCACCCAGGTTGGAGTGCAGTGGCGAGATCTCAGCTCACTGCAACCTCCGCCTCCCGAGTTCAAGCAATTCTGCTGTCTCAGTCTACTGAGTAGCTGGGATCACAGGTGCCCACCACCATTCCTGGCTACTTTTTGTATTTTTAGTACACCACACCACAACATGGGCACCATGTTGGCCAGGCTGGCCTGGAACTCTTGGCCTCAGGTGATCCACCTGCCTCGGCCTCCCAAAGTGTTGGCATTACAGGCACGAGCCACTGCTCTCAGCCTAAAGTGCTAGGATTATAGGCATGAGCCACTGTTCCCAGCCTGTAAAAATATTATTATAAAAATAAAAATACTGGCCGGGTGCGGTGGCTCATGCCTGTAATCCTAGCATTTTGGGAGGTCGAGGTGGGTGGATCACCTGAGGTCAGGAATTCAAGACCAGCCTGGCCATCATGGTGAAACCCTATCTTTAAAAAAAAAAAAAAAAAGAAAGAAAGAAAGAAAGAAAAAGAAAAATACTATATAAAGGTGATCAATCACTTTTCTCTGTTGTTCAGATTGGGTAACTTTTTTTTTTTTTTTTTTGAGACAAGGTCTCGCTCTCTCACCTGGGCTGGAGTGCAGTGGCTCAATCACAGCTCACTGTATCTTTAACCTCCTGGGCTCAAGTGATCCTCTCCCCTCAGCCTCTGAGTATCTGGGACTACAGGCACGCGCCACCACGCCCAGCTAATTTTTGTATTTTTCATAGAAATTCAAGTGGGGTTTCGCCATGTTGCCCAGGCTGGTCTCAAACTCCTGAGCTCAACTGACCTGCTTGCCTTGGCTTCCCAATGTGCTGGGATTACAAGTGTGAGCCACCGTCCTGCCCCAGATTGGATAATTTCTATTATCCAACTAGTCTCAAACTGACTCTTCTGTCATCTCTCTTCTGCTGTGAAGCCTATTTAGGAAATTTTTTATTTGTGATGTTCCATTTTTCAGTTCTAGAATTTTTATTTATTTATTGTTTGAGATAGAGTTTCGCTCTTGTTGCCCAGGCTAGAGTGTAACGGTTCCATCTCAACTCACTGCAACGTCCACCTCCTCGGTTCAAGCAATTCTCCTGCCTCAGCCTCCCACGTAGCTAGGATTACAGGCACCCACCACCATGCCCGGCTAAATTTTTGTATTTTTAGTAGAGAGAGGGTTTTACTATGTTGGCCAGGCTGGTCTCAAACTCCTGACCTCAGGTGATCTGCCCACCTCAGCCTCCTGAAGTGCTGGGATTACAGGCGTGAGCACCGCACCCGGCCTGTTTAGTTACTTTTGAAGTTTCTTTTTCTCAGCGCGGTGCAGTGGCTCATGACTGTAGTCCCAGCACTTTGGGAGGCTGAGGCTGGTGGATCACCTGAAGTCAGGAGTTCAAGACCAGCTTGACCAATGTGGTGAAACCCCATCTCTACTAAAAATACAAAATTAACCAGGTCTGGTGGCAGGCGCCTGTAACCCCAGCTACTTGGGAGGCTGAGGCAGGAGAATCGCTTGAACCCGGGAGGCAAAGGTTGCAGTGAGCCGAAATCATGCCACTGCACTCCAGCCTGGGGGCCAAGAGTGAAATTACGTCTCGAAAAAAAAAAAATGAGCAAAGAGGCTGGGCACAGTAGCTCACACCTGTGATCCCAGTACTTTGTTAGGTCAAGGCTGGCCAATCACTTGAGGCCAAGAGTTCGAGACCAGCCTGGCCAACCTAGCAAAACCCCATCCCTATTAAAAATACAAAAATTTGGGCATGGTGGCAGGTGCCTGTAATCTCAGCTACTCAGGAGGCTGTAGTATGAGAATCACTTGAACAAGGAAGCGGAGTTTGCAATGAGCCAAGATCTCGCCACAGCATTCCAGCCTGGGCAACAGAGCAAGACTCCGTCTCAAAAAGTCAAAATCAGAATGAGAAAACACTTCACCCCCACTAGGGTGTCTATACATTTTAAAACCAGAAAATAACAAATGTTGTCAAGGACATGGATAAAGTAGAACTCTTATGGGAACCTGGTGGGAATGTAAGATGGAGCTGCAGCTGTGGAAAGTTTGGTGGATTCTCAAAACCCTAAACATAGAATTACCGTGCAGCCCAGCAATTCCTCTCCTCAGCATATACCCAGAAGAGCTGAACACAGGAACTGAAGCAAGTGCTTTACACCCGTGTTCACAGCTGCGCTATTCACAGGAGTCAGGGGGCAGAAACAACCCAAGGACCCTGGAGGGATAAGTGGGTAAATAAGATGAGGTCTGTACGTGCAGTGCAGTGTTATTCAGCCGTAAGCCCCACTTGCCTGGGGCTGGGAGTGTGGGGAAGGGCCGTTACTGTGCAGTGGGTACAGAGTTTCTGATTAGGATGATGGAAAGCTCTGGGAATGACCGTGGAGAGGTTACACAGCCTTTTGAATATCCTTAATGCATACTTGTATCTCACACCTAGAAACGGTTAAAATGAACCTGGGCAAATAAGTGAGACCCAGTCTCTACAAATATACAAAAATCAGGTGTGCATGGCAGATGCCTATGGTCCCAGCAACTGTGGAGGCTGAGGTGGGAGGATCGCTTGAGCCCAGGAGATAGAGGCTGCATCGAGCCAGGACTGCACGACTGCACCGCTGCCCTCCAGCCTGGGCAACAGAGCAAGACCCCCACTCAAAAAAAAAAAAAAAAAAAAAAAGGTTAAAATTGTAAATGCTATGCTATCTTTATTTTACATTAAAAGCATAAGTAAAAATAATAGAAAGGCAAAAGGCTGAGGTCACGCCCAGTGAAATGTCTCAGTGCTCTACCCAGTGTCCAGCCAGTTCTCAGGCCCAGGCTTCCTCTGCTGACGTCTCCTTCCCACGAGGAAGGAGCCAGTAACACCATGAAAGGCATTTCTAGTAGTGGTTCCCCTCATCCTCCCGCAGAGGGGCCTGTGTCTGCTTAAGATAGCCGTGTGCTGGGGAAAGGGAAAACTCAGGTCTTTCTAGTGCTATTGGATATTGGCTCCAAGTCAGCACGGATCCCTGGGACCCAAAGTGCCCCCGTGGCCTCCCTGCTACAGCAGGAGCACAGACAGCCAGGCAGGAAGCAAAGTCCTGGCCCAATTCGGTCCCATGGCGGGTCCAGCCGTTCATGAACTACCCAGGGGTTATTTCTGCAGCTTCTGAATGCGTAAGTGGAACAGACATATTTCATATTTGGCAGAACTTTCACAGTGATTGATTTCTAACCAGCTGAAAAATCACACGATGTATAAATTTAGAAGGGAGACTTTATCTTCTTTTCTTTAGAGTGTCACTCTGTCACCCAGGCTCAAGTGCAGTGGCACAATCATAGCTTACTGCAGTCGCAAATTCGCGGGCCCAAGAGATCCTCCCACCTCAGCTTCCCAAGTAGCTGAGGCCACAGGTGCACACCACCATACCTGCTTTTTTATTTTTTGTAGAGATGAGGTCTCACTGTGTTGCCCAGACTGGTCTCCAACTCCTTTCCTCAAGGGATCCTCCCACCTCAGCCTCCCAAAGTGCTGGGATTATGGAATCAAAGGCATGAGCCACCCTGCTCTGCCAACTTTATTTCTTGTAAAGGGTTATATATAGCCCACAAGGTGGCCAGTCTGGAAAGCGTGGCCTCTCGCAGAGGCCAAAAGACAGGCACTCTGAGGGAGAGCGAGGTGAAACAGGAATTTATGCTGAATAGGATGGCCAAGTATACACATTTAACGGGATCTGGGGGGAGCTGTGAACATTCACGAAGGAGAAACATGTGCGTATGTGATAAGCAAATATGCATATCACATGCAGCCATGTTTACTTTGGGGTGGAGACTTTACATTTAAACGAATTCCAATTAGTCCCTACATGTCAAAAGGTGAAGCAGGGACTGGCATGAAGGCACGCAAGTGCACGGCCTCTGTAAACCAGCCAGAACCGGTCTGGGGTGGGTGGTCTTTTTATCAGAAGAAAGTTGCTAAAACCAGTCTCTTGTCCTATGAAAGCTGTAGTGGCGGCTTATAGAACAGGAGGGTCAGTTAGTGTCTGGCTAGTGTCTGGTTGAATTGTGATTGTTTTAAAATCGTTTATCTTGAGGCCAGTGCTTATTTAACTGTTAGAGGAAAAAAAACCACCGGGTACCGTGGCTCACACCTGTAATCCCAGCACTTTGGGAGCTGAGGCGGGCAGATCACCTGAGGTCAAGAGTTCGAGACCAGCCTGACGAACATGGAGAAACCCTGTCTCTACTAAAAATACAAAATTAGCCGGGCATGGTGGCGCATGGCTGTAAGCCCAGCGACTCGGGAGGCTGAGGCAGGAGAATTGCTTGAACCTGGGAGGCAGAGATTTCGGTGAGCCGAGATTGAGCCGTCGCACTCCAGCCTGGGTAGCAAGAGAGAAACTCCATCTAAAAAAAAAGAACAAAAACCTGTGACAGAATATAGTTTCTTCTCGAGGTGTAGGGATGTGTGACTTACCCTTGCCTGGCGTGCTCTTTGGTCCTGTCTCTAATTTGCTGTCCTTCTGCTGCAGAGCCTGTGCTGTCAGTCTTACGATCTCTATTTTAACGTTACTGTTGGTCAGTCGTTGTGTCTAAACCACAAAAGGGGCAAAAGGGGGCAGGGTACAGCGAGGCGTGTCTGAGCTTCCATCCTGTCATGGCTGTTAACTCAGTCTTTAAGGGTTCTCTGGGGTCCCTTTGGTCAAGGGGACGCGGTCTTTTCAGGCTGTGGGAGTGCTTAGGATTTTACTTTTAGTTCTCAAGAGTGAGGCATATTCTGCAACAAAGGTGACGTGAAAGTTCCTGAACTGCCCCCTACAAAGAAAAAAAGCCAATGCTTTTATCCAGGAAGGATAGCAGAGCTCAGAGGCCTCAGTAAAGTCTGAGAGGCCGGCTGGGCACAGATGCTTACACCTTGTAATCCCAGCACTTTGGGATCGCTTGAGACCAGTAGTTTGAGACCAGCCTAGGCAACATAGCGAAAGGTGTGTCTACAAAAAAATACAAAATTTAGCCAGGCAACGGTGCACGCCTGAGTCCCAGCTACCTGGAAGGCTGAGGCAAGGGAATTGCTGGTGCCCAGAGTGGCGAGGTTGCAATGAGTGGTGATCACACCACTGCACTCCAGCCTGGGCGACAGTTCAAGATCCTGTCTCAAAAAAAAAATAAACAGGCCGGGCGCAGTGGCTCACGCCTGTAATCCCAACATTTTGGGAGGCTGAGGCGGGCGGATCGCAAGGTCAAGAGATCGAGACCATCCTGGCCAACATGGCGAAACCCTGTCTCTACTAAAAATACAAAAATTAGCTGGGCTTGGTGGTGTGCGCCTGTAGTCCCAGCTACTTGGGATGCTGAGGCAGGAGAATTGCTTGAATCTGGGAGGTGGAGGCTGCAGTGAGCCAAGATCGCCCCATTGCACTCCAGTCTGGGCAATAGAGTGAGACTCTGTCTCAAAAAAAAAAAAAAAAAAAAAAAAAAAGGAAAAGAAAACCACTCTATTTACGATAATGTCAAAAAGAACAAAATATTAGGGAATAAATGTAACCAAAGTGAAAAACTTAAACTCTGAAAACTACAAAACATTGTTGAAAGAGATAAAGCTCTAAGTAAATGGAAGCCATTTAATGTTGACGGCTTGGAAGAGTTAAACATTGTTAAGATTGCATTGCTCCAAAAATTGATCTACAGATTCAGTGTAACTCCTATCAAAATGCCAGCTGAAGCCAGGCATGCTGGTGAGTGTCTGCACTTCCAGCTATTCAGGAGCCTGAGGCTGGAGGATCACTTAAGCCCAGGAGATTGAGACCAGTCTGGGCAACATAGTGAGACCCTGTCTCAAAAAAAAAAAGGCAAAAAACGGATGCAATGACTCACACCTGTAATCTCAGCATTGGGGGTGGCTGAAGTAGAAGGACTGCTTGACCCCAGGAGTTCGAGACCAGCGTGGGCAATACAGCCAGACCTTGTCTCGAAATATTTTTTGAGACAGTCTCACTCTGAGCATCTGACAACAGGCTACCAAGTGACCAGAAGGCTCGTTAAAGCTGGAGTGCAGTGTCGTGATCTCAGTTCATTGCAACCTCTGCCTCCTGGGTTTGAGTGAGTCTCCTGCCTCAGCCTCCCTAGTAGCTGGGATACAGGACTATGCCACCACACCTAGCTAATTTTTGTATTTTTAGTAGAGACAGGGTTTTGCCATGTTGGCTAGGCTGCTTGAACTCTTGACCTCAGCTGATCCACCCACCTCAGCCTCCCAAAATACTAGGATTACAGGCATGAGACACTGCACCAGGCCACCAGCAGACCTATTTTTTTCTTTTTTTTTTTTTTGGAAATTAGCCAGGCATGGTGGCATGCACTTGTGTTCCTAGCTACTTGAGAGACTGAGGTGGAAGGATGGCTTGAGCCCAGGAGGTCAAGGCTGTAGCGAGCTATGATCACGCCACTGCACTTCAGCCTGGGCGACAGAGTGAGACCCTGTTTCAAAAAAAAAAAAAAAAAAGTAAAGGCCAGGTGTGGTGGCTCACGCTTGTAATCCCAGCACTTTGGGAGGCCTAGGTGGGCAGATCACATGAGGTCAGGCGTTTGAGACCAACCTGGCCAACATGGCGAAACCTCATCTCTACTAAAAATACAAAAGTTAGACAGGTGTGGTGGCACGTGCCTGTAGTCCCAGCTACTGGGGAGGCGGAGGCAGGAGAATCACTTGAACCCAGTAGGTGGAGGTTGTAGTGAGTCGAGATGGCGCCACTGCACTCCAGCCTGGGTGACAGAGCAAGAGTCTGTCTAAGAAAAAAAAAAAAGTAAGGCCGGGCGAGGTGGCACATACCTGTAATCCAGCACTTTGGGAGGCTGAAGTGGACAGATCATGAAGTCAGGAGTTCGAGACCATCCTGGGCAATGTGGTGAAACCCCATCTCTAAAAAGAAAAAAAAAAATAGAAAAAAGAATTTTAAAAAAAAGTGAAAACAGCCCACAGAATGAGAGAAAATATTTGCAAATCATATATCTGATGAGGGACTAGTATCTTAAATATACAAAGAACTCTCACAACCCAACAATGAAGAAGAGACAAATAAAGCACGCCTTTGGGAGCCCAGCGGCCAAAGCAAAGGGCAAGCACGCAGCCCCTCCTACCACTACGAAAGAGCACAACAGCATGAAGCTTCGGGTGATTTGGAGGCGGAAAAAACTCAGGAATACTGCCCAAGAAATCTGTGCATGATAGAGAGGGTGCCAGCTTTGAGTAGAGCCCAGGGCAGGATGGGGTCTGCTGCAGCTCCAGGTCGTGGCACCAGCAGCCCTGAGCCTGAGCCTGTGAACTTGCAGAGCCATGGCCAATGCTTGGCAGAGAAAGGTTTCATGTGGGGCTTTCGGCAGGCTGCAGTGGAAGGGTGACAGTGCCACGCCTAGGGTTCTGGAGCAAGGCCATGCTACACACCATTCACAAAACAAATCCTTCCATGTTCCTGGACCTTGGGAGGAACTGGGCATCTGACAACGGGCTACCAAGTTACCACAAGGCTCATTAGAGCTGGGTATTGTCAGAGCCGCTCACTGGGTCTTAATTTTATTTTTGTTTCAAGACGGAGTCTTGCTCTGTTACCTAGGCTGGAGGGTGGTAGTGCAATCTTGGCTCACTGCAACTCCGCCTTCTGGGTTCAAGTGATTCTCCAGCCTCAACCTCCCAAGTAGCTAGGATTATAGGCACCTGCCACCATACCCAGCTAATTTGTGTATCTTTTATTTATTTATTTATTTATTTATTTATTTATTTTTCTTTCTCAACCCCTCACCCAGCCACCCCTCTAATTTTTGTATCTTTAGTAGAGACAGGTTTTCACCATGTTGGCCAGGCTGGCCTCGAACTCCTGGCCTCAGGTAATCCATCACCTTGGCCTCCCAAAGTGTTGGGTGGGTGAGCCACCACCCCTGGCCTTATTTATTTTATTTTTTGAGACCGGGTCTTGTTACATTACCCAGGCTGAAGTGCAGTGGTGTGATCTCGGCTCACTGCAGCCTCCAACTCCCGGGTTCAGGAGATCCTCTCACTTTAGCCTTCTGAGTAGCTGAGACCAGAGGTGCATGCCACCACACTCAGCTAATTTTTTTATTTATTGTAGAGACAAGGTCTTGCTATGTTGCCCAGGCTGTCTCCAACTCCTGAGCTCAAGCACTCCTCCTGCCTGGGCCTCCCAAAGTGCTGGGATTACGGGCATGAGCCACTGTGCTCGGTGGAGCCACCAGGTCTTAAAGTACCATCACACAACCAAAGTGGCATTACCAGGATCGGCTCTCAGCAAGTCCAGAGGACACACGTAAGCTGTGAAAGCGGGTGACTGCCGTCCCATGTGTCCTAACTCATGACATCTGCCCTGCAGCTCACTCAGGTGGCCCTGAACAGCAGTGGAGCATGAGGGCGAAGCCCCCCAAATGACAGAGTTTCTGTGAGTGCTGTGCCATCTACACTGTGCAAAGACAGGAGTTCCTAGACCCACCGGCAGTAGCAAATGGTTGAGCTGGTTGGTTCAGGAACCTGGACAGAGCAAGATTAGAAGTTAAGAGATGAAGGCTGGGCGAGGTAGCTCATGCCTGTCATCCCAGCACTTTGGGAGGCTGAGATGGGCAGATCACCTGACACCAGGAGTTTGAGATCAGCCTGGGCAACATGGTGAAACTGTGTCTACTAAAAATACAAAAGATTAGTTGAGTATGTTGGTGCATGCCTGGAATCCAGCTACTCAGGTGGCTGAGGCACAAGAATCACTTGAACCTGGAAGGCGGAGGCTGCGGTGAGTCAAGATCACACTGCTGCACTCCAGCTTGGGCGACAGAGCGAGCCTCTGTCTCCGAAAAAAAAAAAAAAAAAGAAGAGGGAAGTTAGGAGATGAGGCACCTGGTGCTGCTTCCATGGGTGAACGCACTAGTCTGAGCCCCAGGGGTGCTTCACTCCTCAGGACCTCTGGTAATCCCCGTTGGGTAGTTGGGTTCTCAACCTCACAAATTTAGGTTCTGGGTCTGATGGGGTGGGAAGTGGGGAGTGCCATTACCAGGGTCATGGTAAGGGTTGTGTCAAATGTAAATTATGACAGTTACCCAGTCACTCTGGGCTCCTCGTGCCAGCAAGCAAAGGAGTACCCAGGCGGGCCCAGGTGCCCAACCCAGCTCATACTGGGGACGGGGAGGAATGCTGCATCTTCCAGGGAGCCCCTGGGTGCCCTGCGATGCTCCCATGCCCAGCCCTCTCTGTGAATGGGCCCTGTAGCACTGCAGCCTGCCACAGGCTGGCACCCAGGGGCTCAGAGCCCTCGAGGAGGACCTGGATCAGCCCACCAGGTGAGCCACCCAGACCTTCAGAAGTGCTTCTGGCTCTGGGAGAGGGAGCCCCGAAAGGGGGAGGAACCGGGAGAGGACAATCCTCAATCACAGTCTCAGAACCAACTCATGCAGCCGTGGTGGCTGCTGGCCCTACCACCCTTCCTCCTGTACACCTGCCCAGCAGCTGTGACCAATCAGACTTCTTGTCCCCCACATCTGAATGGAGTGGACTTAGCCCAAGAAGCCAGGAGAATGGAGCTCTGCAGGGCTATGGGAACTGCCCTCAGCCCCACCTGGAGCCCTCCACCCGCAGCTGACATGAGAAGGTCACTCACAGCTGGCCCCTTCTCTGGAGCGTCGGCCAAGTGGGAGCCACCTTGGAGCGGCAAGACTGTGCACCGTGACCCTCTGTGGGCTACAGTGGAGCTTCTGCAGCTTCTGTGTCCCCTGCCCTCCCCCGCCACCTCAGGAAGCCCTGGTGCCCGAATCCCCGTTTTGGGCTGCAATTCTAAGAGAGGTGGGTGGGTGTGGGACTAAAAAGTGGGTGGCGGGTTTCTGAGCTCCAGCTCCTCTCCATCCCTGCACACCGGGACGCCCCTCCCTTGAACCTGGGAGCCCCGTCCTTGAGTTTATCAGGAAGTCCACGCCCTGGCAGCCCTGCAGCTGGACCCTCTGGTCTGTTGGAAATGGTCTGTGAAGCAGCCCTTTATGTACTGGGATTTTGTTTTGTTTTAGTTAGAGACAAAGTCTTGCTGTATCGCTCAGGCTGGAGTGCAGTGGCATGATCATGACTCACTGCAGCCTCAACTTCTAGGCTGAAGCAATCCCCCTGTCTCAGGCTCCCGAGTAGCTGGGACCACAAGCACGCACCAAAACCAAAACTAATTTTTACAGTTTTTTTGTAGTCGGGCGCTTTGGCTCATGCCTGTAATACCAGCACTTTGGGAGGCCAAGGCAGGTGGATCACCTGAGGTCAAGAGTTCAAGACCAGCCTGGCCAACATGGAGAAACCCTGTCTCTACTAAAAAATAGAAAAAAATAGCTGAGGATAGTGGCACACACCTGTAATCCAGCTATTCGGGAGGCTAAGGCACAAAAATCTCTTGAACCCAGGAGGTGGAGGTTGCAGTGAGCAGAGATTGCATCACTGTACTCCAGCCTGGGCAACAGAGCAAGACTCCATCTCAAAGAAAGACAATTTTTTTGTAGAGATGGAGGTCTTGCTGTGTTGCCTAGGTTGGTCTTGAACTCTGGCCTCAAGTGGTCCTCCCACCTCAGCCTTCCAAAGCATCGGGATTACAGGAGTGAGCCTCTGCACCCAGCCCTAAATCTTGTTTTTTGAATCATGTCTTCTCTCTTTTTATCATAGGTAGCTAGAAGAAGCCAAGCAGCACCTTGAACCTTCTCTCCATAGCTGGATCATCTTGCTCCCGGGTGCATTGTCTAGCTTCTATTTCCTTTTTGGCTACAAGTGACACTGTTGCTAAACTTCCTGCCACTACATAACAATGGTCTCCTTTCCTCTGTCTTCCAGTAACATTTTCTTCACTTTCCTCTAAGTCCCCAATGTCAGCCTCTGAAAGAGCCTCCCAGCTCCCCAACACTGCCCTGTCCCAAAGCCAATGTCGCATGATTTAGGTTGTGTATCAGCAGCACCCCACTTCCAGTACCAGATCCCGTTCTGCTTATCTGTAGCTATATAACAAACCACCTCAACTTTGGTGCAGTGAAAACCCTCAGCATCATCTATTTTATTATCTCAGAGTCATGGAGCTTGAGTGGGCTCAGGGAGAGGATTCTCAGTTTTGGTACCTCCTGTGGTTACAGTTCAATGGTGGCCGGGTCCAGAGCCATCTGAAAGGCTTCCCCACTCACTCGTAGGTGCCCCATGCTGGGTGTGGATGGGTCCTTCAGCTGGCGCTGCTGGCTGGAACACTTCTGTCCTCTCCTGAGGCTGCCTGTGCCCCTCACAGCATGGTGGCTGGATGCAAAGAGCAAGCATCTCAAGATGTGAGAGAGAGAGAAGGCGCTGAGTCGTCGCTGCAGATCTGATCTACGTGACTCCTCGTATTTGGCCTCAGAAACCACACAATGTCAGTTCTGCTGCATTCTATGGATTAGAAGCAAGTCATTAAGGTCAGCCCATGTTCAGGAAGGAATCCAGTTAAACTCCTGAAGGGAGGAATGTCAGAGAACCTGCTGGCATGTTTCAGAAGCACCACAGTGGCCAGGCAGGGTGGCTCACACCTGTAACCCCAGAGCTTTGGGAGGCTGAGGCAGGTGGATTAGTTGAAGTCAGGAGTTCTAGACCAGCCTGGGCAACATATTGAGACCCTATCTATAATTTTTTTTAATTAGCCAGGCGTGGTGGCATGTGCCTGTGTTCCCAGCTACTCAGGAGGCTGAGGTGGGAGGATCTCTTGAGCCCAGGTGTTTGAGGCTGCAGTTAGCGATGGTCACCCACTGCACTCCAGCCTGGGTGAAAGAGCAAGACCCTGTCTCAAAAGTAAAAAAAAAAAAAAAAAAAAAGGCCGGGGGAGGGGGGGCAGGCCAGGCAGACACAGTGGCTCATGCCTGTAATCCTAACACTTTGGGAAGCTGAGGCAGGCAAATTGCTTGAGCCTGGGAGTTTGAGGCCAGCCTAGGCAATATGGCAAAAACCCCCATCTCTACAAAAAAATAGAAACATTAGCTGAACATGGTGGCTCACCTGCAGTCCCAGCTACTTGGGAGGCTGAGGCAGGAGGATCACTTGAGCACAGGAGGCCAAGGCTGCAGCGAGGCGTGATCGCATCACTGCACTCTGGCCTGGGTGACAGAGCGAGACCCTGTCTCAAAAAATAATACAAAATAGAAAGTAAACTTTTTGAAAAAGTGCCACAGTGGGCCATTTACCAAGGTGGATTGGTGAAGAGGCAGGGCACACGCAGAGGCAGATAGGTGGACGAGAATGAGCACTGGAGGTGGACAGGTGGGCAGTGGCCCATTTATATAGGTGGGGAACACAGGACAAGAAAGGGATTTTGAGAAGACCTTGGGTTCCTTTCTGGCGCAGTGACTGGGAGACCTTTATTGGTGGTAGAGACGGAGATGTGGAGCAGGCTCCTAAAACATGAGCCTGGAGCAGAGAGAGAGGCCAGGCTGGAGGTGCACTTATGAGTCACTGTCACAAAGACGGTGCCTGGAGCACCAAGGCTGGAGGAGGCCCCAAGAGTGAGAATGGGAAGAGATGGAGGAATGGCCAGGGCTCGGAGGAAGCGGGCTCAGCAAATGTTAGAGTGGCTCTCCTGACCAATGACCCTGCCTCCCCCATGGTAGCAGAACTCTGATTTTGGGGGATGCTCCAGATGCAGTTCTGTGAGGGAGGTTTGCTGGGGGAGGAGGGACCCATGGCCATCCAAAGGAACATGGGAGGAGATGAAATGTGGGGGGCTGTGGCAGCCATTCTACCACCAGGATGTTGGGGGTGGGGTGGGGGTGGGGGTTGGCAGAGCCACTCCCAGAGGTGGTGGCTCCATCACTGAGCCTTAGGACTAACAACCCTTGGGAACCCTATGTGGGAGCTCTTGTGACAGAAACTAAATCGGCAGGTACTGTCACGTGATGTCCACAGCACTTCCACTGATGGAGAGTGGGAGTGGCACAGTCTGGCAGAGGGCCTGGCAGGAGCGCAGGAATGCACGTCGCCCTGCGGGGCGGCCAGGTTCTGACCGTGTCACACGCACGTCGCCCTGGGGGGGGCGGCCAGGTTCTGACCATGTCACACGCACGTCGCCCTGGCGGGGGCGGCCAGGTTCTGACCGTGTCACACCCACGTCGCCCTGGGGGGGGCGGCCAGGTTCTGACCGTGTCACACCCACGCCGCCCCGCGGGGCGGCCAGGTTCTGACCGTGTCACACCCACGTCGCCCCGCGGGGGCGGCCAGGTTCTGACCGTGTCACACGCACGTCGCCCCGCGGGGCGGCCAGGTTCTGACCCTGTCACACGCACGTCGCCCTGGGGGGGGCGGCCAGGTTCTGACCGTGTCACACCCACGTCGCCCTGCGGGGGGCGGCCAGGGTCTGACCGTGTCACACCCACGTCGCCCCGCGGGGCGGCCAGGTTCTGACCGTGTCACACCCGCGTCGCCCCGCGGGGCGGCCAGGTTCTGACCGTGTCACACCCGCGTCGCCC